>BLFK01000769.1:61622-65544 GCA_014634185.1 Astreopora myriophthalma | reverse complement strand
TTATAATATAAGCCGAGAAATTCCGGAGATTTGATTGGTTGATAGTATCGCCATTTCCGCGTAATAGTGGTATTACAGCAAAAATGGTATAACCGCAGTGGTATTACAACAAAAATTTCTCGGCTTCCATTATAAACAAATAATAGCATGACTTGTACGTGGTATTTGGCAATAATACCGCCTCGTGATATTTCAAAATTGGACAAATTTGGAATATCACTCGCGGTATTACTGCCAACTACCACTACAGGTCATGCTATTACCTATACTAATACATACGATTACAAAACAAACTATTGGTAAAATATTGATACACAAATAACTAATTGATTTCATAAACATTTTACACTACAACTACACTAATTAACGGAAATAAACAAATATAAGACGACTTTAAGTACATACCAAAAGCAGTTAGTTTGAATTCCAAAACATAGTTAATTATCTAATATTACTTGAGACTAATAAAGGCTAATAAACTTCAGTTAAACTGATTCATCGATATCATTCCAAAGTTTAGGACCCGAGAATCTAATGTTAAATTTGCCGTAATTAGTTCGAATTTTGGGAAGATAAAAGGTTGATCGGGCAGCAGAACGGACGAATACAGTAACTATGCATATTAGCACTAGTCATGAAAACTACATCCTGAGAAAACGAAGAAAGCGACTTCCAACCATTTGGTAAGCATCTGCATATCGAAGTTACTAACGTCATTAGCATATTCAGTGTCAGTCAATTCAAATTCCTGACAGCTGATCATTATTTCCTCAGCTCGAAATATGTGCATCTGTCACCTCAAGTTGTGACTGAAAAACAACACACAATCCTTTGTTTCTTTTCAACAAACATCCAGAGGTGCCCCAAGCCTAAACAGTTCAATCGCACTTGTCAGGAATTCAAGAGAATGATGGACACTGCAGTGCAGTGTTCTCGATCTCCGTTCGCTGCGCCGTCATTCCTGCTCGTTGACAAGAAAAACTAAAATATTTTAATTTTCATTTGCAAGGTCAGGCTTGTCGAACGATCAAAAGAGGATGCGAAGCGTTAATTCCTCGTGACTTATGAAAAAACCCGCTGACTATGCCGTTGAAAAAGGAAGGCTATCGCGAGCGTTGAAAGTCATAAGCAGAAGAGCTTATTATATTGGGCTAAGCTCATGAATTCGTCCGCGACTGGACGGGCATAATTAATAGTGATATATCGCTGAGCGTCATTTCCTTTGCGTCAGTTTTAAGAGCTAGCCGATCATGGCACTACAAGCGCACTGTCATGTCCTCAAAGTCTGCTTTGAAAAGGTATTGATCGTGCTGGTTTTCGCTTTCCTTATGCAGACAAAGATTGCAAGTGGTCATGAGAAACCTGACGACAACGCGACAGTTATTCTCGTTTCTATGGACGGCATGCGATGGCAATTCATCGACAATGGATATGCGAGCACGCCAAACCTAGACTCTCTTGCTCAAAGTGGTGCTAAGGCCAAGTATATAAAGACCGTGGTACCAAGCAAAACTTGGCCAAATCATCATAGCTTCCTAACCGGCTTGTACCCCGAAAGCCACGGGATTATCAGCAATAATTTCTGGGACCCGGTGTATCAAGAGAAGTTTGTTCTAGATTATGACTGTTCTAATTACGATCCCAAATTCTACAATGCCTCCGAGCCGATTTGGTTGACTCTGCAGAAGAGTGGTGGACGAAGCGGAGTGTATTTTTGGCCCGGGTTCGCAGGATATCCAGAAAAACCAACATTTTACGAAAAACCGATTTGCTATGTAAACTGTAGCGACGTGGATCCCAAAGAATTGCCAAAGATGCGGAACAGAACTCGTGGTGGCTGGCCTCCGTATATTCACTGTATGGTGAATCACAGTGAGCCACCAGAAAACAGAATTGATAAGGTAATGAACTGGCTCAAGTCCGAAGACCCTCCTCGGTTTGTTGCTTTATATTTTGAAAACCCTGACACCACTGGCCACAGCTATGGAATTTTTGAAGAACAATATAAAATGACTACGGAGGCAGTGGATCGTGACGCCGTTGGCTACTTAATAAACAGCCTCAAGAATGCAAACCTGTTCGAAAAAGTCAACCTCATTTTCGTGAGCGACCACAGCATGACCAATACGTCATCTTCGCGGCAAATTTTTCTCGAGGATTTTATAAATCCTGATGACTTTCAGCTTGTGGAAGGTGGTGCTGTTGGACACATTTGGGCCTCTGAAGACAAAATTGACGAAATCTATCAAAATCTTACCAAGACAAGTCACCCGCACATGACCGTGTACGAGAAGCAGAACATTCCGGACGGATATCACTGGAAACACAATCGCCGAACCCCGCCAATATTCGTAGATCCGAATGTAGGATGGGTCGTTCGGAAGACCCGCGCGGGGTCTCGTCAAGGAAGTTGGACAGTGGGGGATCATGGGTGGCCACCATCAGAATCTCAGAGTTATTCTGTATTTTTCGCCCATGGTCCTGCCTTTCAACGGGGCGTTGAGATGCCTTCATTTAATACCGTTGATCTGTACCCGCTGATGTGCAAGCTATTAGGAATAAACCCTCTCCCAAACAATGGCTCTCTGGAGAACACTAAGATGTTGCTCAAAGAGTACGCACAGCCCGAGGGCAAACCCACCACTAAAGGAGGAGCTTGCGTGGGGAAATCACGTGTCGGAGTCCTGTTTGGTGTGTTCTTCCTCATGCTTTTAATTGCAATGTAAGAAAAAAATTTACCGTTGGTTGAAGCTAGACATAAATACGTGATGTAAAAAAAACACTATCAACTGGCAATCAAACGTGCCTTGCTTTCCATCAAACATTCGAAGTTCAAGTGGCCGCCCCTCGAGCGAACTTTTGCGCCACTTTTGCGAAAAGTAAAAGCATAATGTAAAGTATTGTAACAAGTCGGGGTCAATTTGCTCAAAGAAGTCTTCAATATCCAAATGTCAATGCCATTTTGCGAGACTTGCCATCACAATCCTTCACAACGTCGAATGTTTGATAGCCAATTAGCCTATGTTTTTACGTTAATTGCCTGTTTGCATCCACCTGCAACCGAAGGTATTACCCTTAGCATGGTTTAAATTCGCATTGACGGCGGAATCTGTATTTTCCTCGATTTATTATGGCTTCATTACGGACGTTTGTAAAATGACAAATGGCTCGTGTCGAGAATTATGGCAAGGTACGTCAGCCCCATATTGTAAAACTCTCACCTTGGCTCGCCCGAGAAATTTCACTTATATATTTTACTTCCATATTTCACTTAAATATCACTGATGTCTTCAAGTGTCTCTGTATTAAAGCAAGGGATGTTGCGTTTGCAGACTGCAGGCACCCCACCATTGTTGTGTGACGTATTTGAACAGTTTTCTGAATAAAGATGTCAATAAAGATCCTAAATTAATTTAAGTTTCACACGTGATAGCCAATCTTAAGTTTTGAATTATTAGTGCGGCAAAAAAACTATTCATCCCATGAAGCATCTCGCAAACAGTTTCAGCCTTGTTTTCAAATTGTTAAAGGCCTGGTCCCTTGAGGCCACGTCATAAAATCGTTTTTTTTTTGTTGTTGTTGTTTAAACATTTCTAAAACTCGTGTTACAGAAATCAAGCTAAAGTGAGCAGGAAAATTGTAGGTCTGCATGCAGTCCTAAAGCTTGGATACCCCTCGTCGTTTTTTCTGGTTGGGGCATTCAGGCCTCTGTACTTTGACTTGGTTTGCATTTACGTCATTCCAGCCATTGAATTGGAGAGACTTGATTACAGCCAAATTTATTGAATCGCCCTTTGCGTTTTGCAACTTCGAAATTATTTTGGATTTTTCTTTTCCGCCTGCTGGCGTTATGCAAATCTGACAACGCAAACTGAGCGCTCACCGCTAATTTGGCCTGATTGTGATTCTTTACCTTCGACAC
>BLFK01000769.1:44122-56622 GCA_014634185.1 Astreopora myriophthalma | reverse complement strand
AGGCGCTCTTTCTAAAAGATCAGTTTCGTACGGCAGACTACGGGCCCGGAAAATAACAAACAAATTTGCCGCAAATAAAAAAGTTAGCGTTTGGGTTTACAAGACATTGTAGAGCGATTCGTTGTCTTGATGGAATCTTCCACGAAAGAGTTCTCGGTCATGACCTACATTGGTCTACATTGGTAATTGACAAAAGTTGCCCATCTCGCCAATGGTCAGTTCATCTGTCGGCCGACAGTCGATTGGGGGAGCTGAGTAGGCCTGTCCCGATTGTGCTCGTAAATTGCTGGAAAGTTGCTCACTGTTTCGTTAGTACAATGCGCTTTGAAATTTCGTTGATTGATTTTCATTGACATTTAGTTCTGTAATTCAATAGCAAAATGAGACAACTTTAGGCTAGATAAACTTAGAGTTTATTCACGGAAAATTGAATGTAACGTTATGTTTTGCCGACCTGTTTCTGGCCTATCTGAACTGTTTTACCCGTGCGTGTTTACCAAAACCGTTCTAACTGGATATCGTCAAAGAAATCGAATAATAATTCAAGTCAATTCAATTAAAGACAATTGTACGATTGGCGTAGACCAGTTGGATTGTGAACCGTTTCCTGAACCACTCACTGGAATGCCATGAAGTTGCTTAAAAAATTGCCAAAAGTCCGAAACGTTGCTACCTAAATTTTAAAAGTTGCTGCGTAAATTTCTTGATATTTTTATATAATCGTTAAGATAATTTTTATATAATCGTTCTTCACAGTAATTGCTAACATCGGTCAAGATGTTTACAGGGTGTTTCAAAAGTTCGTGCCCCTTTTTGAACAGAGAAAAAAATATCGCTCTTCAAAGTAGTGGTTCTTTGAAGCCTTGCAAGTTAAAGGGGCTGTGTCACGAAATTTAGCCAAATTCAGCGACGGGAAGTGCCAAACAAATCAAGTGAACATCAAAATAATTGGTTAAAACATTGAAAGAAGGTTTTAATAAAACAGAAAATACGAAAGGAGGTAAGGATGGGCAAAATTGAAGAAGATTAAAATGGATTGCAATTGGGATTTTTGAAAACTTTTCAGCCTAACAGTTTTTCAAAGTTTATCTTTGTTATTTGAAACTTTTCTTATGTATGCCTGGGAGGCATATTTTTTGTCACGAAGCTTTGATTTTGTTGTTTTTTGTTGTTTGATTGTAACTACTTGGGTTACGGTAAGTTGAGTAGCGAGTAAGTACAAGTAATTGGCAAAACTAAACAAAGTGGACTGCACTGCCGTGACAAAGTCCTTTAATAATCAACGTTTGCACTTTCAGCACAATAGCCTCAATGTCCTCATAAAATCAAGTAATTGCTCTAAAAACACGGCTTCCAAAATGCGAAAATAAGTGAGATAGTCTTGTAGAGAGCACGAATTTTTGAAACACCCCGTGCATGTTTACATGTAAGAATCAGTAACAATAGATCGTTTTCACGTGACCTCATCACTTTCTAAAATCCAAAACTAAAGAGCCACCAAACTTTTTATCCTCGTCAGGCATAAGAGCGGGTATATTTATATCTGTTTACAATTTTACAGCTCAATAGCGTGCTATTATATATATATATATATATATATATATATATATATATATATATATTTATATATTTATTTATTTATTTATTTATTTTTTTGTTGTTGTTTTTTTTTTTCAGAAAAGGCAAGAGCTGGCCAAGTTGACAGTCAAAGAGCAATTTGTCTTTACTCTGGTGAGACTTTGAAGATATCCAAGTCTGGAAATGCTATCTGATATATTTGGCATTACCACAGGAACTGGAAGCAAAATATTTGTAACATGGCTTTTGTTTCTAGAGAAGGAATTGCATTTTCTTTTACCCTTCTCAACTAAAGAGGATTTGACTGGGGTGCCTAAACCAAATTGCTTCAAAAAGAAGTCCTTAAATAATTTAAGAGCAATAATCGATTGCACTGAATTCTATGTTGAAAAACCTTGTAAGCCATCCAGCCAAAGATCTACCTACAGTCAGTACAAGTCCTCAAACACATTTAAGTTATTTGTTTCAATGTCTCCCATTTTGCATTTCAACTTTGTGTCAAAATTATACAGTGGAAGTATCAGTGACAAGGAGATTGTGAATGTTAGTGGTTTTCTGGAAAAATTACAGCCAGGTGATGCTGTCATGGCTGATAAAGGTTTTAACATACAGGATTATCTAGCATTACATGAAACTGTACTAATTGCACCCCCAATCATGCGGAAAAATAATGTTTCTGCAGGAGCATCAACTGCTACAAGACGAGTTGCAACTGCAAGGGTTCATATATTTCGCATAATTGGTTTCAGCATCTTCGGGATCAAACCACTGATGTTCATCATTGACATATCCATTTGGATCACTTTCATACTCCTTTAGATCCTGTATATATGGAATAATGCAACATGGATGCCATTACTTCAATCTGTATAAACATCAAACTAGAACTGGTATTTATAAAACATAGTATTTTAATCATTTTTTGGATATTATTTGCTAAATCTATAGTGTGATTTAGTTACATGTTAAGTGTAACCATGTTACCCACATTTACCTTTAAAAAATGGTCAATAAACATGAACATGTGAAATCCACAGTTGTTGCTTCCTCTCAACTGTTGTGGTACCTGAAAGTCACAAAATTATGAAATGTCAGCCCATGCCAGTGAGTGATCAGTAAAATGTTCTTAACAGCATAATATGGGATTTATGGTATTAGTTTGCATTATTTGATGGACACATCAGTCATGTCAGTAATACCGCTAGTTAAATGTTATTACAATAGCTAGTGGACAACTCCATATCGTTACTGCATATACACAGGTGGGTTACCTTCAGCACATGATTTGACCGCTGGCTTGTCTTAGAGGGAATACCACTGGCTGCACATAGATGATCCAAGAAACTAATGAAAAAATAATATTGAGCACCATTAATAATAAATATAAACAGAAAATCTCACAAAAACTTAACAACCTTACAAAACTCAAATCAAAATTCTCGCTTATCCAGTTGTGTTAGCTTAATCGGGCTTTAAACAACCCAGCCCAGGAGCTCCACTTTTAGGCTTGACTAAATCTATATATTACATGAGAGTAATACCTGTTGATATTGTGTACTTCTTCATGCCTTATTGTAATATCCCATGTCAATGAGTCCAGTATCAGAAAGTGCCTAGTGAACATAAATGGCATTTTAATAAAATTATCATATATATTCAGTGTACAAGAAACACTTCTCGTAAGTGCAGTAGGTATTAAGACTTTATAACCAGGATGCTATCTACTAAACAAAAACATGTTCAAACTCAAACTCTAATTGTACTGTCCAACAGTTAAGACTTACCATGGGGTTAAGACAGCCAAGAGCCAATGTAAGCTGGAAAAAAAAATGAAAAAGATTGATCTCTTCTGAATATCAGATTATTTCATTTTCCATAACATTTTGTATCGCACTGTGTGCATTGTCTCTGACCTTCTATTGATTGGAATGAACACGTATTCACTGTTTAGCAGGTTTCTCTTAAAAAACTTCTCTGCAGATGTTAGCCGAACCATTCTAAAAGTAAAAAAAAAAAAAATGTCACCATAAACAGTAAAAGCTAATAAATTAGACATTATTGATATTACTGTTTAATAAATAGCATGTGTACATATAGATTACATGTAATTCTCAAAACATGTCCATTATGTATGCATACAACCTTTAACTTACTGTATTGAACTTTGAGTATATTTGAAATCTGTACCTTGAGGATGTTTGACCAACATCTTGTTCCCCACATAAAGTGGTATAGAAAAAGGTACTGACAATGGGATATATACATTGGGGTAGTTGCCTGAAACCACAATAGAAAATCAAATAAACCTTCATGTCATGACATTTGGCCCAGGCACAAAGTGACAATAAAATAATGTAGCTATAATGTTACCAAGTATATTTAGCAACCAGAAATACATGCAGCATAATCCAACCATACTCACTTGAGCAAAAACAAAACTATTGTGTCAGTGATCATTGCCTTTGGTTGGACAGTTTGGACATCTGCCTTGTAGATTTCAAGTCCAGAAAGTTCAACACTGTCTGGAGGCATGGAAGCTGGGGTATTAATGTACTGTGATACATCGATAACCTCATCAACTGTGGACTGCTTGGAACAGCTAGTGTCTTGGAAAGTGCTGGAGCCAGTCACTTGTGGAGTACTGTTAGTTACCTCTGAATAATAGCTGGACTGCTGAGAAGAGCTGATGGTCTGTTGTGAACAGCAGGTATTTTGAGAGGAGCACACCTCCTGTACATGTGATGAATCTAAAAAATAAAGTAACTAAAGCGTAAACATGATAGTGCATGAACTATCGAACATAAAACAACTGCTGATATGACAGAACCAATTAATATCAATATTAATGTTTAAGCTACACAAAAGTTCACTTAAACATTGTCATGTTATATTGATCAGTGTTTCTGACCAGAACATACTGATATTTGCATTAATTAATTTAGAGAAAAATAGAGAAAAGTCTGTACTTCTACCTGGAAATACTGTCCTGGAAATTTCAGCCATCATAAAAGGGAGGACCTGACTTTTCCAAAACTTTTCCAGTTTTGCACATACATTAAACATGAAGCTGGGGTTGTAGGGCAACTCAACAGTGAAGATTCCTTTTGTTGTCCACACAACCAAGACATTGAAGATCAGCTCACTTACAAACATCTGAAGCTGAAGTTGGAAGTAGTACAGTGAAGTAGGCTTCAAAGCAAACTCTTTTCCATTTTTGATCCCAACAATTTCTGGGGTTAGGAAAGCTTCTTTTGGGTGCAGCTAGGTCTCTGTGTTTCCAGGGGCATTTATAT
Source organism: Astreopora myriophthalma (assembly GCA_014634185.1). NCBI lineage: Eukaryota > Metazoa > Cnidaria > Anthozoa > Scleractinia > Acroporidae > Astreopora > Astreopora myriophthalma. Next base: position 51,751 of record BLFK01000769.1, on the reverse strand, counting down.
TCTACAACTTTGTTTGGACAACCATCAGAACACTGACATTGCTGAATATTATCCACACTAGCACCAAGGAAAGGTTTTGACTTTGAAATCAGAAAGCCTTTCGAGACCAGTTCCAGTTTGTGGTGGGTATGGCTAGCAACACGCTGATATGCCTCGCGAGCACTCTCCTCATGAAATAACCCCCACTCTCTGGCATTTGTGGTTCCATTTCCTGTTGCTGAGGATGAGTGTGAGGTGTCTTGGCCAATGCAATATCTTCTACCAACTTAATGACATTTTCTTCTTTATTCTTGTCAAGTCTCTCCCGCCTGGTGAAGACTCTTTTGCACTTTGAAGCTGTTATGAAGCCTGCCTTGTGTAAATACCACTCCTCACATTGCCATTGATTTGAAGTAGTGTTGTCAACATGCTCCCCTTCTGCGTCAGTGAAGGACAACAAACTTACTACTTCTTCAGTTGAAATGTTGGGATGATTTCTCATGACCTCTTGTAATTTAGTATTCATAATACCAGTCTCAGCCTTGTTATCATTTGATTCGGAGGTTCATCGTTGAGATCTAGTGTGTCTGGTTCTGGACTACAATACAGTTTTTTGAACAAGGGCAAGATAACCGGGGAATCAGTTTTTAGTTGGCACACTTCTCATCTGGTGGATTAGTGTCTTCAGGTGTACGGACATCTTTTTCAATATTTTGGGGGAACGTGTGTTTGCGCTTCCTTTTTTTGTAGGAGGGCTTTTTACCTTTTTTGATGACCAAATCTTTTACTTCGCACGCTTGGGTATTTGCTCTCGGTCTTTTAACCCAGATGCAAGGGGCACTGGTTACACTGTCTTTGAGTCGAGAGTTTAAAAAATCTTCCAGGGCATACATGGCGGCCGCAATGTGCTTGCATCCCCCATCTCTACCACCTTTACACTTGCATCGTGCCTGAAGAACGCTGCCTCGGTTTGTACCTCTACCCTCGAGAATAATCCAGGGATCGTAATGCTCCTTTCCTTCATTCGTTTTGATTTTCATGAAAGGCCGCACTTTGGCTACATATACATGAACACCCTCTTGATTCAACTGAGCAGTTTGTGAAGATTCCACGTAACCATCATCGAATAAGCGATAATCTTCAAATGACTTGTAAGCGGCGAGTCCCTGCTTGTCGCAATCGGTGGAGTGGTAAATCAAATAGTTAAAAATGTCGTACAACCCAAACGGCGTCGATGAGGTGAAGTTGTTCACGGTCTTCAGGGAAAATGGATTGGGAATTAGCATGTCATGAATTATTAATTTATCAGCATCATTGGTTTGATCTTTCTCATTCTCGTCGTGACCAAAAGAAACGGAGGCTCTGGGGACGAGAATGGATCTTTCTCGAAGTTTGGATCCACTGCTAAAACCATTCTTTCGACTGCGGAAGCGATTTCCACGAGCGAAGCCTTCAAATATCCGCTCACTGAAACTCCACGTTCCTGCAAATATTTTTTAAGTTCTGCCACATTCATGGCGTTGAAGTCGCTTTTATTCTTTTTTTCTACCATTTTGAAGCTGAAATTATTCCACGTTCAAGGACTTAAAGCAGGGATGTTACTAAAACGAGGAATGGGGAATGGGGAATGGGAAATTGAAAAATGGGAAATTGAAATGGGAAAATCGAAAATGGATAAAAATAAAGAAATAGCCAATTGGACTGTAAAGAATAATTGTTGTTAATATGGAATAATTTTTTTCAGCGGCGATTACCCAAGCTTTTAAAGCGTTTTGCGCCAAAATTAAAAGGGGAATTCGCGATGATAAGTAGATTTCCGATGTCATTAAAAACCGGGATATTTCATTTTGGTGGAAAAATTTCCCGTTTTGCAGAGGTAAAAATAGATTAATTACGGTTTGTTTTGCCAGTTTTCTTCTCCAAGAAAAAAATCATGTTAAGACCAATTTCTATCGGCTCGTTAACTAGTTATAGAGTTGTTATTTTCCGTTGTAGGTAGTTGAGTAGTTGAAATTTTTCTGCCAGTTTGCTACCCCATGAATACGAGCCATGTAAAACCAATTTTTGTTGGTTCTTTAAGTAGTTGTAGAGTTGTTATTTTCCGTTGTATAGTTGTGATGCGAATTATCCTCGGGGAAAACATCAGACACGTGGCGGCAGAACGAATTTCCAGCTAACAAGGCTTAAAATTTCGTGGCCGACTGTCACTGTTTATCTCGCACCACACATCAAACAAGAACGTTCGGTACGAACAAAACCGAATAGGATTAATCTCATCTTTCAGCGTGTACTTCTCTGAACAAAACGTTTTGTACAATTAAACCAGAAGCGTGATTCATACGCCATAAGATCATAAACACAAGCTTCGCATCGATAATCTCGAGCCGGAGCGAAAATAAATTATCATAATTAGGAAAAACGCGGGAAAAGACACGACAAGTTGAGTAAGAGATAGAATAAATCGGTTAAGTAGTGGCAACACAAAAACTTTGACATTAAATTAAAAAAAGAGTTATTTCATGTTCATTTATAATTATACCTAAATAAAATAAGAGTTTCTAAGCTTAAAGGTATTTCACGTTCATTTCGTTGTACCTTAGTGCGTCATCACTGCACTTGCCGGTTTCATTCAGTTTAGTGATCTTTCAAAGGACTTCTTGAATTTCCAGAATAAAGTCCATCACTGCTAACTCTGAACAACAGAGGAGTCCACATTTAGTACGCATGTCATTTTAGTTTTTGCTAGAAACAAAGTTTCCACTTATCATCGCGAATTCCTCTTTTAATTTTGGCGCAAAACGCTTTAAAAGCTTGGGTAATCGCCGCTGAGTTAAAATTATTCCACATTAACAACAATTATTCTTTACAATCCAATTAGCTATTTTTTATTTTTTTCCCATTTTCGATTTTCCCATTTCAATTTCCCATTTTTCAATTTCCCATTCCCCATTCCCCATTCCCCATTCCTCGTTTTAGTAACATCCTTAAAGCAGGGGTAAAATTATATTAATAGTAACGGGAAGTTGACGAAGTTGAAAAGTTCGTACACGTGTCGTGCGTGGTTGACTAGAATGTCCGAACTTTCCCGGTTTCTTTACATCAAAAGTCACGTGACACTACACGTGAAATCTAACGCCGAAAAGGTGAACTAACAATTTCTGAAATGAAGAGTTCATTCCCTAAAATTCTCCTGCACTTCCATTTTCACTGAGCTAAGAAATCCGAAGAGATCAAAATTTTCTAGCTGATAAGAACATCGCTTTAACAGTCTTTACAACATTACAAGGAGCCTAGAAATATGCCTCAAAGGTTTTCTTGCACAATTTGTTCGTTGGGTGCCCCCGCTAGATTCTGCTGTCTTATCGCCATTACCCAGTAATTGCCTCCTAGGCTGATAGTTTAGGCCTGTCTGAGACCTCAAAGTTATCTGATTTCGAAAATTATCGAAGAGGTTGTAGCTGTACGTCTCCAAGAGTACCTGGAATTTAACAGTGATTTTCATGTCTGCCAAGCCTGTTCTTACCTCTTGCCCATTACCCCCTCGGCTGTTGAGCTCCCTTGTGTGACCAAAGCGGGCGGCTAGAATGACTGCGCCGGCATCGCAAACTATGTGTCACCCCCTGACCGTTGTCACTTCAGTTACCAGCTCAGCTATTTGAAAAGATAATTTTCTCTTGGTATGCCTATCACCCTAAAACATCAAATGCAATTTCCATAATGATATCATTAAATCTGAGTAAAGTGTTCCTTGTCTTTCTGTTTCCGTCCCGTATGGTTTAATATGAGGTTTCTGTACACGCTTCGTTGCCTTGACGGGTCAGGAGATATTGTCCATGCATACAGAGCGAGGCGGAAAAAAAGCGACCCAAGCCCCCTCCATTTTCCGGCGCTTTATTTCCGCCTCGCTCTGCCTCTACTATCGCGCCCCAGATCGCGCCCCGTTTACCAACTGAACGCCTGGAACAGGCTAATGACATGTCGCTCGGAGTGAAGCATTCTGCTAAAGCTGGAGTTTCTCTGTAACACGGTTCAGCTCCTTATTAGGTATGTACGATCAACTTCCATATTGGGGATGTAGTTCAACCTTTGATTAACTGAGCTGGCGCAGCGCCCGTCTTAAAAATTCTTAATTTATGCGTGTAGCATTAGCCATAAATATGTTGCCACCATTTTGCCTTTGAAATGCAGTACTCCAAAGCTCTAAGATTAAAAAAAAAAGTAGGAAAGAAGGACTGTAATAAATTTCTTGAAGAGTTACTGGCTGGGTGGCTGGGTTTCGTGTTGGTGCCGAGCGTTCATCGCCGAGAAACGCTCCATAGGAAATCCTTGTCGTCTGCGCAATCATTGGCACACATAGCGAAGATGTATTGTGAACTTCAGGCCCAGCGCCGTTAATAGGATCTTGACAGACTGAATTCAGCATTCCCTTATCACTTCTTGTCAGCACTATTTGATGTGAAACTTAAAATTAGGCTATAACAAGAATATCCTGCCCTTGCGTCCGGCGAAAGAAAATTGCGTCTGTGAAATATCACGCACTTGCTAAGCTTAAAAGGGGCAGTGAAATAACAAAAATTGAAACTGCTGTAAGATTACAAGCAAGATTTTATAGCCTTGCCCAGCCTTGTTGTCTGAGACCATAAGATCCAAAATTCTTATTTAGCTTGAGTAAATCTAAAACAACATATGCAAATGTATCGTTTTACAGTAAGACACTTTCTGCCTCCGGCACTCACTGGGTGGCATTGTTGGTCACAACTGACTGGGTGCTAGCTACAGAACAATGGACAAAGTGCAATGTGACCATTGTACGTAGGAAACTCTATTTGAGAGGTCTACTTAAGACTTTTGGAAGGTTAGTAGCCTGCATACAGGCTCTTCATTTGGGCAATTGAGAGACGTTTTTTTTTGGTTTGATTCTGCTTTCGAGTGACGCGCGGTTAAAAATCTAAAGGATTAGGGCGAGGGAAGGAAAGAAGAACCTGCAGCGGTCTCTGTACGATTTGAGTATTTACGTTCAGATTCTGGACGTAAATTACTGATTGGCTGCGACCTTGACACGTTGAAATGTTAAAGTTGTCAAGCGAGTGAAACAAATCGGTTTCAGTCAAATTCAACACGGGGTGACCGTGAACACAGGAAGCGATGCTTTTCTGAGTAAAGCTATCTCAGCTTTGTCTTCAAGGTCCAGTAAACCAATTGATCTCAAGACCTGGCAATTAAGTCTTATCCGTGAAAAGGATGCGATGGCTATGTTGCCTTCAGGCTTTGGATAAAGCTTTGTGTTTAAATTTTTGCTCTTGTTAAATCGATGAATTCGGCTTCATCAAATGGCTGTGTCCTCGTAATTGTGACCTCTCACGCGAAAACGTACACTAACGGATATACGTTCGAACGGCAAAACGCGCAGCTAGTGAACGGATGACAAAGTCGTTTGAAACGGTTATCATGAACAGCCGAACGGCTGACGAAAATTTTTTAAACAGCTGAAGGTAAACGAGTGAAAGGCTTCTAATAGTTTTTGAACGGCTGAGTGTGAACGACAGAACGGCTGCTGAAAAATGTTTAACCGCTAGCTCCGAACGACTGAACCGCAAAAAGAATCGAAGGCCATGAACGGCTAAAGGTAACCAGTCGGGATGACACGTTTATTCCTCGCTACGCGAGGGCCGAAGGCCCTCGCGTAGCGAGCTTATTAGGGAGCTTAAGCAAGGACGACGACGACGGCTTGGAGAACGTATCTGAAAATATAAGTTCGCGTTATTGTAATAACGTCGTGATTATGCCAAGCCGTTCGGCTTGTAAATTGTTTACCAACTATCCATGAATCAAACTAGAATGAACGGCCTAGCAGTTTAAAGAGAAAATCGAAAATTTGTGGTTGAGTGCTCATGTTCTTCAAATAGCCTCAAATTTAGTCATTTCACGTCGTTGTTAGGAAGAGAACGGCAAAGAAGTGTACCAAAATGTAAAACGCACGTGCAGAGCGTGCTGAGCCATTGTTTTTGCTCATTAAAGCTATTCTTTTCTCCCGTTCTCGTTCACGTCGACGTCGTCACTGCTTAAGCTCCCTAATAAATTTGTCGGGACGAAGGCCCGCGCTCGGGAGCTAAGCCGCGCGAGTTCGAGCGGAAAATATATTTATATGTATTTATATCTGAATGAATTTGCAAGAACATGCCTGCTAACTTTTTCGCTTGAGCACGGGCGGAGCTCGTGTTCAAGCCTCTGCTGTGGCTGAAACTTGAGGGGGGTATCTGTCTAGGACTAGTGTGTGACTTAGAAGAAGGATAGGCCAACCTTGTGGTTGGTGTTTTCGGGTTGCCAGGTAAAAGGCAGATAATTCAGGGGGGTAGTGTTGTGTGTGCAAATATAGGCCTCTTCTTGCTTTTCAATTTCAGCCACAGTGAGAGTATGTGGAAACTGATGACTATCTCGACGGGGCAATATGACAGCAATGACTCAATCTCGTTCCCAGAGCCTCCATTACCTTTGTCCAGCAGAACGGGCGCGGGAGGCTCTGGAATAATCCAAAACCGAAACCAGAAAACTCTGGTTCCGGTTAAATAACTGCGCGTGCGTGAGGGGAGATGGTTAGAAATCAACAGATTTTATGGAGTTCACCTTGCCATGACAGCGCTTACTCTTCACTCGCAAGACAGGCACATGAGTTTAAACACATCTCCTAATACATTCGAAGCGTTTAAACTGCTGAGAATAAACAAGTGAACGAGATACATTTTATCAATCAAAACAGATTTCAGCATCTGGTGTTACGCAAGTGAAAATTGCTATATTTTCAGAAACAAAAACGTCACGGAACTGGTAAGTTGGAAAAAGATTTATTTCTAGATCATCTTCAACCTCGTGTAGATAAAAATCCACAAGAAAGCACGATTTTCGAGTTTAGACTGAAAATGGCAGGAAATGAAACCGTTTTTCATCAACCAATCAAATATGGCCTTTTTTGGATTCGACCAGAGTCTCTCTTTCCCGCCCGCTGGTCAAGGGAACGCTGACTCTGGGAACGAGATTGGCAATGGCTAGTTGACTGTGAGCTCAATACAGGTGACAGACGAGGCAGTCAGGGGGGTCACAATGTATTCCTGGGAGAGCCATTGCAAACAAGAAGCAGAACAACACTTGAGAATTTCTGACTCGCCACCAGTTTCCGCGTAGCCATGTTTTTATTAATCCAGTCAGATATATATTTCGCAAAAGGTGTCCGTGCTGTTGCCTGGCAACAGTACGCAAACAAAGTATGAATGACGTCAGACAAAGGGAAAGTTGCTAGGCAGCAACCGCTGCCTCACAATGGCGCACTCTTATGTTTATTTATTGAGGCCAACGTGTAATTTCATCGAGGAGTGAAAAATGTTTAGTACTGGTCAAACACGACCAAATTCTCATGCAAATGAACCACAGGATCACGCACAAGTGACAAGACATATTCGCCGAAGGAGATTAAACAACGAAACTCCTGAACAACGTGAAAGGCGACTTCAGATTCAGCGCGAGCAGCGAAGAAGAAGGAGACATCAGGAAAACACAGAGCAAAGACAACATCGCTTGGCTCAGCAAAGACAGCACATTCCTTCACTCCAAATTAACTGCCCACCCAGCCCTAGCTTCGCGAGGTTTTGCGAGTCA
>BLFK01000769.1:41063-44112 GCA_014634185.1 Astreopora myriophthalma | reverse complement strand
TATTAGGTTTCTTTTACTTTGTATTCGTTAGTTTTCTATTTACACAGAAGAAGAAGAAGTCGCGCCAGCGGTTATTGTCGGCCGCGCATGCGTAATACGCGTGTCTTCTCGTGCCCTCGTTGTGTGGTTTTACTCTGCCATCTTGTAGAGCTTGTGTTGTTAGTAAAGTGTTTGCTTTCGCTATTATCGTGTCGTCTGCTCTTATTACTGGCGCAGAGCAAAGACAACATCGCTTGGCTCAGCAAAGACAGCACATTCCTTCACTCCAAATTAACTGCCCACCCAGCCCTAGCTTCGCGAGGTTTTGCGAGTCACGTATTTCTAGTAGTGATACATAAATATCAACAGACAGAAAACAACTGGAATTTCGAAGAACAGAAACAAGCAACTGCACGCTAAACGTTTGCATTTAAAACGGCTACAGATCACTCTATTAAAGAACGCTGAAACCATGATCGGTTTGCTGGATAAACCGCTGGCAGACGCCAAAAATTTGCATACCACGAAACAAAACATCCATTTATTTGCATATGGTATTAAAGGCAATGCGCAGTTTGCTGGAGGTGCAGCAGCTCAGAAAAAAAGTTGCGAGAAGTGCATTTTGAAATCCCTCTCTGGTAGACGGGTTGAAAACGTTGACAAAGATCACAGGGATCCATATTTTGTCCTCAATAAACACTTGCAAATTGACACGGTTGAATGAACAGTGGCCTATGGGTGAACCAAAGGGTCAATTCTGACTACACTCAGACGAGACATTCAATGTGAAAAGTCTATTGAGGATGAGTCAGTAAGCCATGAGCCGTGCGATTCAATGTATCCTAATATATATTAATTATTCATATTGTCCGGGACGATTTCAGGTAGTTTTCGAGGACGAGGAACAGTAAATTTTTTTGGGAGGATTTATTTTCTACGAAAACGTCAACAACGGGAAAACAACACAACCGCTCTCTCCCACGAAAAAACAATGCAAAGGTCAATAGATCACGTGTCGCAACGAGTCATATGCTCGAGTTTTGGCGCGAACACATATGTTACCTCACAAAGTTAACTAAAGATTCCAAGAATTCAGAAACTGTGCTACGCCAGATACGAAAAACCATTATTATCATTATTATTTTAAAACCACCCTTTAGATGTGGCCAAAAAATATGTGGAAACGTATTTCTCATCTAATGCAGCAGCACGAAACCCCGAGGAAAGGGCATTCTACAATTGATTTACTCGAGTCGATCAAATCGAAACAATCCTAAAAATATAAAGCGGGCGAACACTCCGACTGACCGACCTAGAATGACTTAAATCTCCCGCCAAAAACTTTAAATAGTCCTTAAGCAACCCGAGATGCACCGCGAGTCTCTCCAACGTGCCGTCAGAATAATAATTTCCCACTCATTCGTCCCTCAAACGTCAGAAATTATATTTTCCGGTTGTTTCTGCTTTGGTAATTTGACAGATTAGTCAAGAGGAAAACGGGGCTGATCTCAAATCGTACAGAGACCGCTGCAGGCTCTTCTTTCCCTCGCTCGCCCCAATCCCTAGGCTTTTGACCGCGCACCATTCGAAAGCAGTATCGAACCAAAAGACGTCTCTCAATTGCCCAAATGAAGAGCCTGTGTGCTGGCTGGAAGGTTAGTTATGCAGCTTATTTCGCAGAGAGGAACAGAAAGAGGACAAAAGCAGGGATGGGAGGGATTTATAATGAATTAATTTCTCTGAGCCAGACGTGCAGTGCTAATTCATGCGGGCTAACTTGGTGCTATTTCATGGTCTTTCACTCGATGATCAATACTGTCTGGGGCACCCAGCGAGAAACTTGGGTGAAATATCTCTTCGAAAGAGTCTAAGCGTTCTAAGATTCTACATTGCCAAAGATCTATTGATTTCAGTCGTAACTAAAATAACCCTAAAAGATTCACAACCAGGGAAATCCAGGGGAAAATAGTCTCCTAAATTTTCGGAAGGGATGTCTTTGCAATTTATGGCTGTTAAAAAGGTCACCAAGCATTTTCGGGTAAGCAAATAATTTGCTGAGTTCTTCGAAGGTAACATTCGGCTAGCAATTTATTATGAAGCGGTATTGGTGTCAAAATTAAGGTCGCATTTCATTGTAGTGATCTCGCATTTTGTACTTTTTGCAATTGATGTTGCAACAGTTGCATTTTCATCTAGTTGTGTGAATTGGTAGTAAGAGTTCATTTTATGAAGGTCCTCTGGTTTCGCTTATGGTGTGCCATTTCTTGATGCACAAGTCTCATTATTTGATTGTCCAAGGTCATTTTATGAAGGTCATTTTATGAAGGTCATTTTGTGAAGCTCATTTTGTGATAGTCGTTTTCTGACGGTAAAATTCATTTTATGAAGGTCTTGTTTCATGAAGGTTATTTTATGATGGTAGATGTTCATTTTATTGAGGTGGTCATGTTTTTATGGTATAAGTCGGTGTTACCCATGAGGCTGTTCGGACCGCTGCGGTACATCCCAAGAGCTGTAATGGCGGACGAGAATTTAATATTGCTTCGGTTGGTGCGAGACGCAATTATAAGTATTGCTAGGCAGCTGAACGGTGGTGATGTCAGTGAAGATATGACAGGCTGGAACAGGTGTACGGGCATACCCTTCGGTTAACAACAAGTCATCCCTATTTAAGAGAAGTAGATTCTCTCATTTGCGAAGCAGCAAGAACTGTTAGAACTTTCGAAGGGATAGGTTGTAACGATGGATATAAATTGCCATTAGAACACAGTGGACGCGTTGGACGGCCGCGATTTGGGGTATCAAGAGCGCAGCTTCGGTACTTGTTACAAAACGGTTTTACTGGCAGACAGACAGATTTCTGAAATGTTGACGATTTCCCTGTCAACTGTCAGGCGCCGAATGCGGGACTGCAACCTGTCAGTGAGAGATCTTTATAGCAGTTTTGGCGAAGGAGAGTTACACAATGCATTCCAAAGCATCTTGGGGGACTTTCCGAACGGCGGTTACAGGAGAGCTTTGGGACAGCACATGCACCCTGTAAATACGAAACAGGATACCCTACAGCAGA
>BLFK01000769.1:28563-36063 GCA_014634185.1 Astreopora myriophthalma | reverse complement strand
AGAACCTAGTCGAATAGCCTAGCTCCAAACGAGTCTACCCTTATCTGCTCCATCACTGAGCTACAGGATCCGAACTAGTAATAGTACGGGCATTTTTTTTTTTCGAGTATGCGCGCGTCATTACTGATAAATTCACAATCTCATTCAATCGCCGGACTTAAAAATTCACTATCTTCTTTATTGCATTTGCGATCTTGTGTACATGTAAGAAGTCTCGAGGAGCGGTGCTGGAGCTTTCGTAAAGTGTTGGGCAAGATTTGGGTGCCCCATCACTGGTTCCTTTACAAGCCGCACGTCAGGATTGCTTCCACATCCGAGCGTGTTCCAGTGGATGATGCATACTCACTATGGGTACCAGTTTATGCATGTTTTCTTCCAGCGATTTTCCTGAGGTTGCGAGCAGCCCTTCACAGGGGCCACGCCATCCTGAATCGACATTGCCTCTAAATTAAAATTTAATGCCTCGTCTTTTCTAATCACCTAGAATATGGTTCCCGAACCATGATCTAATTCTATAATAAATTGTACAATTTGACAAGAAAGCATAATGGGACAGGGAGAGAGTCTTATGGCGTTGGCTGGGTATGCAAATTTCACTATAGTTATTTATGGACACGGAAAGTCGGTTTCCAGAGAAGTCCCTAAACCTTAATTCTGACTTATTTAAATTTTAAAATTATCAATGAAGATTGATACTTATTGCAGCAGAAATGTGCCAAAAGACCGAAAAAGTCCCATAGCAAAGCACGAGAGCCACAAATCAGTGTTGGCGGACGTCTCGGGAAACGGTAAGGCTAGACTGGGCGTTTCCTTCTCAGTCGGATTATCTTGAATTTGATAATCGAATTCTTTCATCGTGGCATGAGAGTTATTATAGTATTTACCTGCTTAATCGCTTACTGTTGTTGTTTTCTGTGTATTTCTTGGTTAGGAAATTCGAAACATTGTGTCTTTTTCTTCATTGCCGGTAAGCCGATATGTCCCTGCAGCCTTACCGAAACGAGGAGTTAAATTACTTCAAGTTTGCATCTCTCGTTCTTAATGAATTCCCGAAGACTTTGCGTCAGACATTTAAGTCTATGTGGGACAAATCCTGCGGGCATCGCCCTGGCTTCCAGCTTTGGGATGACTCCCCTGCGGTGAGAAATCTGTTTGTGTCTACAGAGGGAGGTTCAACAGCAGTTCCTACACACCAGTCTTACAACGAATGGGATTGCACCAACTTGTTCCGGGCTACTATCTTTGCGAAGACTTTCGCCGTGCACCACAGAACACTTAATGAACTGTACGTAAAGCCCCGTGCTGTTCCTTTTGGATGTTTTCACGCATCTGTGGCTAGTCCAGGAAATAACGCTGAAACCATTGCCCTCGCTATCGATCAACTTCGGCGTTTGAGGAATTCTCTTTGTCACTCTACTAGCTCAGAGATGGACAAATCAACATTTGACCGCAACATCCTATATACCAAAGATGCGTTCAAAGCTCTTGGAGTCTCTACAGCCTCAATTCAAGCCGTTGGAAGTCTGACCGAGTCGGACTTTCCAACAAGTGAGGCCCGTAAGTTGGAGCAGCGAATTAGGGAAGAGAATCATGCGTACACGAAGTGGCTAGAGGGTTTGAGTGTAGATATCCAAGAGATAAGGGCTCAGCTACCAATTGCGGTAAAACAGAACTTGAAAGGTCAGAGTGCCATCAAAGAACATATTGAAGAATTGAAATGCATGTTGGAGCGAAGGTTCCAGGAGATAAGAATGCTGCTTGAGGAAAATGTGCGAAAATCAGGTAACAATTTAAATAAACTTGTTTTGCACAGATAACGTGATGTTCAGCGTTACTGGGTTTTCTTGTGCAAGATAATTTATGATTATCCGCGTGTATATAAAGTAAAGTATAGTATTACATATATAGAAAACTTTGAGCGATTAGTAACTTCGCTTGACACGTGTAATTGGTCTTTTCCCATGGAGGCCTTGTTGTTGTTGTTTTGTTTTTTGTTTTGTTTTTTGTTTTATTTTGTATTTTTAAGTCGAGATAGCGTACTTTGAATCGGTTAAAGCTCTGGACTCAGTTCCTTAGAATTGGGCAAAAATATGGGACTGCCGTTCATTTAATACCATCAGAATTCCGTAACCCAGAAGTCTCGATCTGTCTCACTTGGCCTTGGCCCATCAGTTTACAGTATTATCTAAATTTAGAATGGAGGTCCCACCAAATAATAGCCGATCAGATTGGGCCTGATAACCATAACGCGTCTCGTTGGTTAGCAACCAAGAGCCGCACAAGGGATTGCTCTTGATAAATACAAATCGTGGCCGAAATCGAGCAGTAGCCGTTCTAAAAATGGATAATACCGTAAACTGATGGGCCACATTCCATTCCAGATTGAGACTTCTGGGTTGTGGGAGTTCTGATACCACTAAGACGGCGAGTTACGATTGACGAGTGGCCCCTGTGTCATCAGGTTTACTGGTGATAGGCTGCTTGCCATTTACATTAGACGTTAAAACAACTTAGTGTTTTTGAATACCGAAATAAGACATTGAGTGAGGTTTTACGTCCTCTAATGACTCCATCAATTCCAGGAGCCATCGATCAATTCCATTAATTCCATCAATTCCATTTGACTTTTCAGAAATAATTTGGTCAAATTGCACAAGTTAATTTGTTGCCAGTTATTACGGTGAAATGCCTCATCGGGAAGGCCTTCACAAAGCGTCATGTTGTGCTGTCATCGCTTTTCAAGTTTCTTTGTCACCGCTCCAAACTCTTAAAAATGGCATTTTTTTCAGCAAGAAAAACCCGCGCGGAATCGCGGAATGCCTGTCGAGCAAATTTCCCGAGGAATGGATTACCTAATCCTCCAGGTTGTCGCCCTTCCCGATAACCAAATTCCCACTCATAAGTAGCCAAACTCGCATCAAATGCCCCTGGTTTGCCCGGCCGGGGGGGGGGGGGGGGGGGCTCTTGATCGAGACAAACTCAGCGACCAATTTTATGATGCTCAGCTTAATAATTCAAATGCTTCACCGCCACATTTTATAAGTTACCTCCTCTTTGCGATACCACTCAGCGTTAAAACTTTAAATTTTCGACAACGCATTTCGCGGAAGTTTTTCTTAGCGAAATTTAGTTTTCGGTAGAAAAAGTTTTGATTACAGTATCACAAGCTGAGAAGTATTTCAGATGCTAAAGCTTGCATTAAAATAGGTCGTCACCAACAAAGATAGTATATCCTTTGTTGCTTAAAACAGCGGGGGTAGTCTTAGTGCTTAGTATCATTAGTTGTTATTAGGGACCTTACGCAACGACGACGCCGACGGTGACGAGACTACAAGTTCAGGTTTTGTAACAATTTCGCGAGTATTCCCACTCGTCTCACTGGTACAATGTGGCTGAACCATGCAGTAACTAACTTTGTAGGAACGGCGTTGAAATTAAAGAGGAGAATGAAAAACTCGCCGTCATTTGCTCACGTTCTCCACAAAACCTTGAATTTAGTCATTTCACGTTGTTGTTTTATTGGGGACGGCAAAGAAATGTACCAAAGTGCCTAATGCAACTTCAGAGCCATTGTTTTTGCTGATTAAACCTATTGTTTTGTGGCAGGCTTTTGTCGTTGCGGACGACGACGGCGGCAACGACAAGCCTGCCACAAAACGATAGGGTTTTTTTTCAAGCCTGTTACTGTTATTGTTGTTGTTGATGTTGTTATTGTTATTGTTGTTGTTGTTGTTGTTGTTGTTATTATTGTTATATTTCGTACTCAGAACGAAGCGTTAAACTGAGGTAATAATTAAAATTTCCCGTCCCACTTCCTGAGTGATTTCATGATCTGTTGTTTCCCTTAGGTGACAACACATCTGCTCTCAAGTCAGAGAAGTGTGCTTTTGATGTCAGAAGAAAATTGTTCGCAGAACACACAAGCACAGCTGACAGTTATCACTCTCTTGGGGTCACACAACATGATGTAGGTGACTACAAATCCGCTCTCAAGTCAAAGCAGCGCGCCTTAGATGTCAGAAGAGAATTGTTGGGAGAAGAACACGCAAGCACTGCTGAAAGTTATCATTCTCTTGGGGTCACACAACATGCTGTGGGTGACTACAAATCCGCCCTCAAGTCAAGCCAGCGTGCCTTAGATATCAGAAGAAAATTGTTCGGAGAAGAAGCGGCAAGCACAGCTGACAGTTATCATTCTCTTGGACTCACACAACATGCCTTAGGTGACTACAAATCCGCTCTCAAGTCAAGCCAGTGTGCCTTAGATATCAGAAGAAAATTGTTCAGAGAAGAACGCCCAAGCACGGCTGACAGTTATTATTCTCTTGGGGTCACACAACATGCCTTAGGTGACTACGAATCCGCTCTCAAGTCAAGCCAGCGTGCCTTAGATGTCAGAAGAAAATTGTTCGGAGAAGAACACGCGAAAACAGCTGACAGTTATCGTTCTCTTGGCCTCACACAACATGCCTCAGGTGACTACACATCTGCTCTCAAGTCAGACCAGCGTGCTTTAGATATCAGAAGAAAATTGTTCGGAGAGGAACACTCGAAAACAGCTGACAGTTATTATTCTCTTGGGGTCACACAACATGCCTTAGGTGACTACGAATCCGCTCTCAAATCAAAGCAATCCGCCTTAGATGTCAGAAGAAAATTGTTCGGAGAACAACACGCGAAAACAGCTGACAGTTATCGTTCTCTTGGCTTCACACAACATGCCTTAGGTGACTACACATCTGCTCTCAAGTCAGACCAGCGTGCCTTAGATCTCAGAAAAAAATTGTTCGGAGAAGAACACGGAAGCACAGCTGAAAGTTATCATTGTGTTGGGGTCACGCAACATGCCTTAGGTGACTACACATCTGCTCTGAAGTCAAAGCAGTGCGCGTTACATTTTAGAAGTAAACGCTTTGGAGAAGAACACGCGAGCACTGCTGAAAGTTATCATTCTCTTGGGGTCACACAACATGATGTAGGTGACTACAAATCCGCTCTCAAGTCAAAGCAGCGCGCCTTAGATATCAGAAGAAAATTGTTGGGAGAAGAACACGCAAGCACTGCTGAAAGTTATCATTCTCTTGGGGTCACACAACATGCTGTAGGTGACTACAAATCCGCTCTCAAGTCAAGCCAGCGTGCCTTAGATATCAGAAGAAAATTGTTTGGAGAAGAACGCGCAAGCACAGCTGACAGTTATAATTCTCTTGAGGTCACACAACATGCCTTAGGTGACTACGAATCCGCTCTCAAGTCAAAGCAGCGCGCCTTAGATGTCACAAGAAAATTGTTCGGAGAACAACACGCTAAAACAGCTGACAGTTATCGTTCTCTTGGCTTCACACAACATGCCTTAGGTGACTACACATCTGCTCTCAAGTCAGACCAGCATGCCTTAGATCTCAGAAGAAAATTGTTCGGAGAAGAACACGGAAGCACAGCTGAAAGTTATCATTGTGTTGGGGTCACACAGCATGCCTTAGGTGACTACACATCTGCTCTGAAGTCAAAGCAGCGCGCGTTACATTTTAGAAGTAAACGCCTTGGAGAAGAACACGCAAGCACTGCTGAAAGTTATCATTCTCTTGGGGTCACACAACATGATGTAGGTGACTACAAATCCGCTCTCAAGTCAAAGCAGCGCGCCTTAGATATCAGAAGAAAATTGATGGGAGAAGAACACGCAAGCACTGCTGAAAGTTATCATTCTCTTGGGGTCACACAACATGCTGTAGGTGACTACAAATCCGCTCTCAAGTCAAGCCAGCGTGCCTTAGATATCAGAAGAAATTTGTTTGGAGAAGAACGCGCAAGCACGGCTGACAGTTATTATTCTCTTGGAGTCACACAGCATGCCTTAGGTGACTACAAATCCGCTCTCAAGTCAAAGCAGCGCGCCTTAGATATCAGAAGAAAATTGATGGGAGAAGAACACGCAAGCACTGCTGAAAGTTATCATTCTCTTGGGGTCACACAACATGCTGTAGGTCACTACAAATCCGCTCTCAAGTCAAGCCAGCGTGCCTTAGATATCAGAAGAAATTTGTTTGGAGAAGAACGCGCAAGCACGGCTGACAGTTATTATTCTCTTGGGGTCACACAGCATGCCTTAGGTGACTACAAATCCGCTCTCAAGTCAAAGCAGCGCGCCTTAGATATCAGAAGAAAATTGATGGGAGAAGAACACGCAAGCACTGCTGAAAGTTATCATTCTCTCGGGGTCACACAACATGCTGTAGGTGACTACAAATCCGCTCTCAAGTCAAGCCAGCGTGCCTTAGATATCAGAAGAAAATTGTTCGGAGAAGAAGCGGCAAGCACAGCTGACAGTTATCGTTCTCTTGTCTTTACACAACATGCTGTAGGTGAATACAGATCTGGCCCCAGTTGCTCAAAAACCGGTTAACTAATAGACCACTTCGCGCTTGTTGGGGGATCATGGGTAATCAGGGCAACATGGCGGGAAATTCAAAGGTTTGTATGGATGTTCTAAACGATGAAAAGAATTCATGATTTGCAATTTTGGACGCTTTTATCGTACAAAACAGAACATAAGCGCTTAAAGGTGCGGTCGAATACAGGTGGAGAGAATAGCTATTGCAGAAATTATTTTTTTACACAAAGTTTCTGTCATACATTTCCTGTAATTGGAAAGGTACAAAATTGCAGAAAATGTATGGAGAAACAAACAGTAATGTTTAGGAATTCAAGAGAATAAATACCGAGTCCAAATCGTCTCAGTTCTAAACTTGAACTTACTAATACATGTTTGGCTTATGAATGCGAAAGTCCAGAACAATTTATTTTGCTTTGAATTTCCGTACAAACCTTTGAATTTCCTGCCATGTTGCCCTGATTACCCATGATCCCCCAACAAGCGCGAAGTCTATTTATCCAACAGATAAGTCACTATCCAGAGTGTAAAATATACTTAATGCTAAACCATGGCCAAGGTTTTAATACACGTTTTTCATTAGATGTGCTTAGATTGTACACA
Organism: Astreopora myriophthalma; assembly: GCA_014634185.1. Classification (NCBI taxonomy): domain Eukaryota; kingdom Metazoa; phylum Cnidaria; class Anthozoa; order Scleractinia; family Acroporidae; genus Astreopora; species Astreopora myriophthalma. The sequence goes on along the minus strand of BLFK01000769.1, from coordinate 29,066 downwards.
TTCACCGTTACCTGAGCGAACACTGAAATCTTTGCACGTATTGAAACTGTCGGAGAGTGACTTGTCCACCGGATAATGTTATCCGGCCTTTGAACAACTGGGACCTGGTCTGAAGTCAAAGCAGCGCGCGTTACATATTGGAGGTAAACGTTTTGGAGAAGGACACGCAAGCAAAGCTGAAGGTTGTCATTCTCTTGCGGTCACCCTCTGACGGTTTAAACCGCTGTCATGACGGGTAGCCAAAGTGTTTGTAGCCGATGTCAAATACAGTGTCCGCTGTCAAAGTTACAGTGTTTGTATCCCATGTCAAATAATTTTCGTAGAACGTTAGCTCAGAAAAAATATGAATTGCGAAGTGAAAGTGCAGGGCGAGGGTTATACCGACCAATTTTTAGGGCCTAGCCTTTGCTTGAAGCTGCCCGGTACCGTATTCAATTATTCCATATATTGATAGGATCTAAGGCAGGCTCAGCTACATATTTCTGGATTTTTTTTTTTTTTTT
>BLFK01000769.1:15503-27315 GCA_014634185.1 Astreopora myriophthalma | reverse complement strand
AACTTATAATATTGCCTGATTTAATAATTTGTTATTCCTACTGTTTTTAGTAATTTATAATGATGATAATAATAATAATATTAATAATTACTCAAATGTTCTTTTAGCTTTTTAAATTTTGTAAGTACCTATTGTAAAGTTCTTTTAGCTTTTTTTTAATCTTGTAAGTGACTATTGTGAAGTTTTAATTAAAAAAAATTATTATTATTATTATTATTATTATGTAGAATTAAGCTCAGGGTGTTTCCCTGGGGAGAAATATCCAGTCAAGTCTCATCCCGAGACCTCAGACTTTCAGCAATTTTCTGAGGATATGTGCCGATCCGAGGAGTGCCGACTTTTGCCTCGTTCTTGTTCGGTCCTTAATTCCTAATTGCTCCAAGTGGCTTGCCAGCTTCTTTGACACTGAACCCAATGCACCCACTACCACTGGCACCACTTTTGTCCTTGATTTCCAGATCCTTTTAATCTCTCTTGCCAGATCTTGGTACTTTTCATACTTTTCAGTTTCTTTCCGCAGTACGTTACTATCTCTGGGAACAGCTATGTCCACAATGATTGTTTCCTTTGCCTTCTTTTTCTGAATTACAATGTCTGGCCTCCTGTGGTGGATTTCACGGTCTGTTTGGATGGTAAAGTCCCACAACAGTTTTACTTCCTCATTCTCTTCTATGCTTTTGGGGGAATGCTCATACCATTTATCACTGCACTCAACTCCATATTTCTTGCACATCTCCCAATGTATGACCCGCCCAACAACATCATGCCTCTTTTTATATTCTGTCTGCGCGAGCTTGGGGCAACTACACAGAATATGCTGCACAGTTTCATCGTGACTACCACATATTCTGCATTTGGACGATACATTTTGGTTTGCGATTCTAGCTTTTACGGCGTTTGTTCTTAGTGCCTGATCTTGTGCGGCAAAAATAAGCCCTTCTGTCTCCTTCTTCAGTTCTCTGACGTTTCCCAAATTTTAAGTTTGCCTTACTTTTGCCCCTTAGTGTTTTAATCCATTGTGCAAATTTTGGCATTCGATTGTACACTGTAAGGTAAATGTTTGGCCGGCTTTGGCTGTCTTTCTCGATTATTTAAGAAGAGTTTAAACAAGTTATGTTTTTCATTCCCGTTCCGACACATGATTTTGGAACGTTCCCTTCTTAAAAAACGGGAACGGATTGTTCCTGCTTTTCGTGTTCCTTTTGTCTTAGAAGGGAACGCAATTGTACGCTAATTGGGAACAAAATGTTCACTTCACGGTTAAAAGGGAACCCTTTGTTCCGAGTTCCGAATCGCAAGTGGAACGCATTGGTCCTAAATGGGTAATTTAGGGCCAATTGTTCCCAATAGCCCGTTCCGTTGAACAACATTTGTTCCCAGTGGTGTGTTCCCAAAAGGAGTGATTGTTCTGTTTTGTGGCAAAAGGAACTCTTGTTCCTTATTGCGTGTTCTCATTTAGACACTTTGTTCCCAATGCAGATTTTCTGTTCCTTTCTGAGCTGTTTCTAAGGAACGATTTTTCTGTTTTGTGACAGTTCTCTTTCTTGCCGCCTGTTCCTTTTCTGTTGATTAAGGAACGTTTGTTCTCATCAGCGTGTTCCTCTGTACATAGTAAGTTCCACTTTTCGAATTGGAGGAACAGTTGGTCCTAAGTGTTTGTTCCTAAATACGTGTAATAGTTCCTTTCCACGATTTTAATTGTTCCACTTTACAAACAATAAGACACTTATCGTTTTATTGGATTGGAATAGGTCCCTTACAATGCATGTGTTTCAGTCCAAAAACCATGTCTGTCCTTGCACAATATATAATCTTGTTAAGAGCTCTCGGATGTATCTTTGCATTAGCGCAAACAAACAGGGCAAAGTTATGATAATTACGAGCATACAAGGGCAAGCGTGGGCAAGTTGTGGGCAAGTTGTGATAAGCTTAGACATGAATGACGCCTGTCTTGTTTCCAATTGGTCAGTTCCTAAGTTATTCTCGGCCTTTGTCGAATGGAACAAACGAGGGTGCATTTTCGAATTGTGTTCTACTCGCCGACGAAAATGAGCAAAGCGAACAAGGTTGAGTGGTCTAATATCGGAGGCGCATTGCCTAAAGCCAAACGCCCTCACTTAAAAAAAGACGAGGCCGATAGTTTGTACCATTGTCCAATACAACTGTGCGAACATGAAGGATTTCAAAGTCAACGTGGTTGCAGGAAACACGTCAACAACAAGCACAGTTGGTTCTTTTATTTCGACGAAAAGCCCACAGACTTGAGACTTGCCACGAATTCTTCAGAAATACCAAAGAAATCGTCATCGTCAGGCACATATGGCGATATATCGCGTACATCCACAGAACACGGTGCCAGATTAATGGCTTCGTTTTCACCTTCTAGCCAAATTGGCGAGGAATTTACAAATTGGCTGACTGGTAGTGGCGGCGGTTACAAGAAAGATGGTCCCGCTCAGCAGATTGTTAATAGATGCTTTAAGTTTCTCAAGTTTTGCTGCGAAGAAGAGGAGGAGTTAAATTTTGAAGTCATGGATTTTAGCCTTGTTCGCCAAGCCTGTTGTTTAAATTTATTGATTTTCTGCAAGAAGAGTACAAACTTGGACATGGCGGGCGACTGGGTTACATCGACGCGATTTCCGAGTTAATCGACTTTCGAAAGGTCAATGGTGCATCGGATGCAGTTCTAAGAAAATTGTCTGTCACCGAGTTGTACCTCAAGAGAGTGCGCAGGACAGTGGCAAAGATGATGAGATTGCAGTGGACACAAGATCTGGATATCGAAACACTAGAGGCCAAGGGTCACTGGGCAACAATGGAAGAACTGCTAGAAGTCGTGACTTTTCACTTGCCTCGCTACGAACAGACTGTGAAAATGTGCAAGAGTAACCCTGGTCAAGTGATTCCTTCGGACCTAACATTTGCTACCAAATTTTTGGCCATGTACTTGTTCATCAAAGTCAAAGGTTCGCGCCCCATGACGTATCAGTATCTCACAGTTGGAATGGTAAATGCGGCTAAGGAGAACCGGGGTTTCATTGATCAGGAAACCTTTAAAACGGCTGGGAAGTACGCATTTGACTCCGTAATCTTGACAGACACAAGCATGCAAGTACTCGACGGCTACATTAATTTCATCAGGCCTTTGCTCAAACCTCAGTGCGAATTTGTTCTGGTGACTAAAAACGGAGGTCAACGCAGCAAATTGGGCGACGTGATGAGCAAGTTGGTTTTGATGCTATTGGGAAATACGTCCACCCAACACGTTTTTTATCGCCAAATCGTCGAGACGCAAAGTCGTCGCATGCTTACTAGCAGAGAGCACGAAATTTTGTCTGAAGATCAAAAACATAGCTTAGCTCTGTGGTTGCCAAAGTTCACTATCGAAAGCAGAGATCGCGCGAAGTCGCAACTAAGGGGCACGAGTGTCTGCAGAAACTACAGGGAGCAAAGGGTTTGGAGCTAGAGGAAGAGATTCATTCCAGGCTTGGGGCTAATAGTTCAGGCTCGGAGCGCCAAGACCAAAGGCTTGAAGAAACGGGAGACCAAACAGTGGAGAAGCGCACTCTCCGTGCAAATAATGTCACGCTGCCAGAAAAGCTGTGCGTTAAGCGTGCCCGTCGTCGGGTGTTAAAATTCACGCCAGACGAAGACCGATGTTTGAAGCAAGGGCTAGAAAAGCATGGATTTGGTCAGTGGACAGCTATTTTGAGAGACTGCGACTTCACATTTCTGGATAGAAGAATGGCTGACTCATTAAAGAAAAAGGCGGAACTGAAATTTGTTTTTGATTGTGATAGGCCAAACGTGTAATTTTCTCCTCCAGGGTCTCGTACTGTCTTGTTTTTCTTTGTTTGTTTTTGGCTTGTTTGTGGGTTTGTTCGTTTGTTACTTTTTCTAATAAGGGCGTGGACTCGGACGGTGGACTACTATTTTGAGAGATTCCGAGCTTGAATTTCACGAGGGAAAAAGACGGTCGATTCTCTGAGGGAAAGAACCTAAGTTGGGTATCACTCACGACAAGAGCTGAACGCTTTCACATGTGACACAACACTCATATAGATCACCTGTTTAATTTTCTTTGCTTCAAGGTCAGGGCCTTTAAAATTAACGGAAATCACTCACTGTTGGCTCGAGAAATAATTTAAGATACTGTTCCTCGATTTCTTGGCTTGTCTCTTACTCTGATTGCGCTTGCCTTTCCCGCCACTACTATGTCGCTGTAGTTCCTCTGAGATGACGCAGCCGCCAGGACATGTGGCCGACTGTCCATTGCGTTGACTTGGCCTAGGTGTGATGAAGAGCCTCTCCTCTTCGCTTCTGTCTCCCTCATGCCTAGGCGTTTCGGCTATCAGTTCCACTGTGCGCGGGAAAGGCTCATTTAAGTATTTTACCAGATGCTGGTCTTCAGCTCGAAGCAGGCCCAGCGAGATGCCAAGCTTTCTCCGTTCGACCACGGCCTCCTCCGTTTTCAAGGTTCCTAGCGACTGGTGGTGTTGCTTGAGTTTGCCGCACAGGAGTTCCACGTAGGCCTTCAAGCTGGATCGAAGTACTTCCTCATACTCAATCTCTGTGTCTCTCAGCCACGTGCCTTCAAAAGCGGACCGAGCCGCTTCACGCCGCGCCTCTTCTTCTGCCACTTTCCGGGCGTCTTCGTGTCTCTGGAGGTCCTCCTCAATCTCACGTGGCAAGGGTTCTCGTGGGTCAGTGGGAAGCAGATCCAAGTTTTGGCTCTGCACGCCCCTGTCCCTCAGACAGGTCTTCCTGCCTTCGTATCGCATGTTGCGCCAACGCTCCTCTCTCTCCCACTTTTCCCTTTCTTTTCTCAGCATGTGAGAAACGTGCCTGTAACGCAAGCTCTCTGGGCGCAAACGCTTTAGGATGTCCTCTAAGGCTTCCACGCGATTGGCGGGTGGAGTACTTGCCTGCGTTTCCGTCAAGTCCTGCGCACTTCCTTCCTCGCTCGCTGTTGCCGACCCGTCAGTGACAATGATCGGATTTCTTGCTTCTCGTCTTCACGCAGGATACCATCCCCGACGTCCGATTCCTCGTCGTCACCTGTGTTAGAATTCTGCTGTCATGACCGATGACCAAGTAAAAACGCATCTGCTTTTTTGGCCGCCCACAGGACGCAGTCCATCGGGTTTTCCTTCAACCACGCTGCCGCCTTCTTGTTTGGGCTGGGCAAGGGTTTAAAGTGGTATGTGGTCAGTCTTCTGTCCATGGCGGGCTGATCTTGAGGGCCAAAGTCAAGTTTTCGCAGCGACGTTATAATCATCGGACACCTGTTGATGAAGGAGCGGGCTGTCTGATATTTGACATCGTACGCCGCGTAGCCGCCCTTCCAGTCGTCTATGTCGAGCGTTTTTTCGGTGGCTTCATCCAAGAAAATCACTTCGGTGAAAGGACTTATCATGGCCTTATTGAAGGCGCGCTGCTTGGTCACGGTGGCGACGTTTCCGTGATGTACCAGGCCGAGTATTGGAAAGAACAGGCTAGTTTTGCCGCTGTCCGCATCTCCAACCAAATATGGCACCTTGTCTTTGTGTTGTTTCTTATTGTACCTTAAGAGCTTGAGGAAATCTTCGCAAAATCTGCCCAGGTCGTCTTCGCTGAGGCTATTTTCAAGAATTTCTTGAAAATACTTTGGCTCGGGTTCCTTTGCAGCATCGTAGGAACAAAACGCTCTGGGTGACAGTTTACCAACCTGGAACTCTTCAATGGCAGCGTCCACGAAGGATCTATTCTTTAACAACCAGCATTTGCCATTGTTTACTTCGATGAGATCGTAGTCGATCACTAGAGATCTGAATAACTCGCCAAGTGGATCGGCTAGAAGCTCGATGACCTTGTTCTTTTCTGCGATCAGCCGGGATTTGAAAAACTCGTTCGTCACAAGGGTGTTGATGAACGCCAGCGCCTCGCACTTGTAAGAAAATGTGTATTTCCATCGGTCGTCTTTTTTGTAAACCTTGCCTCTGTACGTCACGTAATCGAGTTTTTCCATGGCCAGAACGATGTCATTTACCAGAACGGTAATACTGTTTGAGAATCTCTTGTTCTCTTTTTGATCAACTTGCCTTGTTGGACTCAATTCTCCTACGAGTGTGCTAAACCCAAATTTGTCGATGTTGAGTTTTGCCTCGATCAGTTTTGCGACTGAAGTTGTTAGTGATGCCTCAAACTTTCGATTCACCAAGGTCACGCGCACTGCGTTTTCAGTTCCACATTCTTGCACTTCTTGTGAATCTAAGACAACGTCCTCGAATAGCTCCCTGGTTTCTTCATCATAGCAGTGTTGATATGATGCCCGCACCAGCTCTTGCACGCAATCATTTTTATGGTCCTTGAGAACTTTGTATAGTTCCTTCATGGCCGCCGACTCCTTTTGCTCTTGAATCTGAACCTAGAATCAACAAGGAAACTTATTTTGTTAAAATAATGGACCGATGGGCCAATGGAGCAATCAGTCGACAAGGCTTGGATTTTCAGGATTTTATTGAAAACAATAATGTGGTAATCTGAAGCGCAATTGCGGAATCAAAGAATATTAGAAACAAATCTCTTTCTGACGAAAAAGCCAGAAAAAGGGTAACGAAATCAAAAGTACTTACATTTGTCCAGCCTTGTCATATTCGAAGTCAGAAACATACACACTTTCAATTAAAAAAGGCTCGTAACTAAAAACACCGTAGTAAACCATGTATTACGAATACCAAAAAAAACGTGTTACATACAAATCACGTGAGCTTAATGGGCGTAAATTAGCGTCCAGTCCGTTGCGATTTCGGCAACGCAACAAATAATAGTAATAATAATCATCATCATTTGAAAGAAATGCCATTTACAGTCACAAACGAAGTCAAAACAATAATATTCCAAAACAAAGTGATTCACAACATGCTTCCCACCGGCACTACACTTTTTCGCGACTGCCTTTTAGACAACGCAAATTGTAATTTTTGTAATGACAAAGAGCAAACACTAAACGACCTGCTGATTAACTGCGCATCCGCAGTCAGCCTTTGGACTTCCTTCCTTGGTACGGTGGAACGAAAAAACAAATGAAAATTTAATTCTAAATCCTAGTCACGTACTTTATGGCGGCATGAAAGGACAAGGCATTGGCGGATATTAAATTATTGTTTACTGATTGCCAAATATTCTATTTTCTGCACAAGCCTTCGCGGAGATGATGTCGATTTTCAAAATCATCTCATGATGCATGAAAAACTTGAAACACTTAAAGAAATCGCAATTGTAAAAAAAACACTTCCTAAATATGTTATCGCACGTGGGCTGTTCTACTTTAAATCTGTTTATTCTCTTGACATTCTATATTATCTTTGTTAGTTGTAAATATTCCCGTTTACATGTAATTTCAGTTGGTAATTACTAGGCAATGTAGAGTGTTAGCTGATGGGCAAGGAACTAGATTTCAAACCAGTCATTGCAATATGACACATTTTAATTCTTACCCGATTTGCCGTGACGTCGACTCCACAGTCAAGCAATGTTCTGTGCACGGTTATTGGATTGGCAGGAGCGCCATTAGGTGTGGTTAAAGCAATCCAATATGAAATCGCGGGAAGCAACACTTTCTCTGCGTTTTCCGCGTTTCCACTTAGCAATCGGCCTACTTGACTTCGCATCTGTTCGTCGATACTTTCATCTGTCTCGTGATCGGTTCGCTCGTCAACAGTCTTTTTTCCTCTCTTGCGTGGCTATTGCACTAAAGAAAAATGCGGCGTTTGGTATGCCTGAAAAACAGTGGACGCATTTGGGTCAGGTTGTGAACATTGCGATGACATGCGAGTAGTTGTATGCGCTCATTCAGGCCCAAAAATCTCGATCCCATGTCCATACATTAGCATACATTAACAAGGGAAACACAATAGAACAACCAGACCCAAAAAACTCAATGCCATGTCGCATAAATTAAGAACGCATAAATTAGGGTTGGGGGAGGGTTTATCGGACTCTTTACCGCCAAGGGTTGTTCCAACCCTGAACCCTACGTTTACCATACGTACCTTAAACGCAGAACCCGTTTTCGGTAAAAGATAAACATAGGGCTCAACATTGGAGACTCTTGGCAGATGGTAAAGAGCTCGATTTTCTTGAAGTTTCCTTCGTTGTAATTCCTTGACAGTTCTTACTATCAAGCCTGTCACGTCCAGGTCTGCGAGAAAACGCGAGGCTCTCGGGGCTTCTTCGATGTGTCTCTCTGTTATATGTAATGCCGCTTTGGCGCTGATGACCAGTTCCACAGTTTCCAGAGCATTCATGGTGGCGATTCATAATCAGTTTTTCCCGAGGCTCGTTCTTATAGCCTTAGGTATACGAGGACATAATAACCGATTTAATTGACCTACTTTGGCGGCATAAAAATCACTTTATACAACTCCTTTGCCGACATTTTTTTTCCAATGCCGCGCGTACATCAAAGCTTGGCAAAAGGTGGTAGACATAAAAACAACAAAGGACTTTTTTCCTGGGAACACTACGCCTTTTTTCAGGTCATTAGGTCGTAAAACAACAAAGGACTTGTCCTGGGAACGCCGCGCCTTTTTGTTCATTTGATTACGACCAACGCGGCGTCAAGCTACGCTTTTTCATTTCTCGTTCAAGAAACGAAGGAAAGGGAACTATTACGCTTCGCTGTAACAATAAATGCTCTTAATTTTCCCAAGGAAAATATTCGTGACTGAACCGCGTGATTAAAAAGGATTAAACATTTCTTCAGTAGTACTGACAAACATGAACGTGTTTAATTCATACGGAGCGTTCAACCAAGCAAAAACTTTGTGAAAAGCCTTCCAGATTATTCTGGAAACCACAACAAAGGACTTTTCCTAGGAACGCCATGCCTTTTTGTTCATTGATTACGACCAACGCGGCGTCAAGCCACGCTTTTTTCATTCTTGTTCAAGAAGCGAAGGAGAGGGAACTATTGCGCTTCGAAACCAAGTCATGGAGGGACGCTGTTGCTGCAAAGACTCGGAAAAGCTGTTCGCTGCCACAAGCTCGGATTTCAGACCACGCAAAATGTTGATAACATCCTAAGAGAAGTCATTACAACTTGTATTATTGACCCGTTTCGAGACCTGGACAAGTTTGCCGCTTCTTTGAAGCGTGAGATATACAATGCTAAAGAGTTTTCGCAATGTTTTGTCTCTGTGGATGAAATGTATTCAATAGACTTTTAACAAGGGATGCAAAGTGATTTTTAGTTGTTGTTGTTGTTTCTCCGTTGCATAGAATAGTTTATGATTTTGAACCAAGCAAACGTTGGGCTCACATCCCGTAAGCAAATTAAATATTCCAGGTGCATTTCGCTTAAAAACAATAGCTGTTCAACGGGCAGTGAACTGTGACAACTTCACATGAGTATAAATAAATATTACGAAACAGCTGAAAACACAGCGCTTAGCTCAAGCTAGGATATTCCCGATGTTTTCTCTTGACCGCTATTTTTATTTTGTTTTTTCATTGGTTTTTGGTGAGGTCATCTTGTTTGTTTCTGATTGGTTTCTAGCCTTTAGTTATGTCTTTACTTCGTTGTAATCTCTCATTTACTTTTCACCTCCAGAGCAGAACAGAGCTCTACTCCAAGCCAGAGCTCCAGTCACCGCCAAAATTATACACACACACAATCGTTACACACGCGCGCGCGCCCAAAACCCCACAGAAACTATATTTCCCCGCTAATCCGTTTTATTTTTCCCGTTAAAATATTACACATGTTGTTTCACGTTGAGCTAGGGTTGTGCTCCAAGATGCCCCGTTGTTTTGTAATTTATGCACGCCTTGTCTCTTTTTTTCCCACCCAAATATGCACGTGTTGGTTCACGAGTCGGCTAGGGTTGTGCTCCAACATGCCCCCTTGTTTTGTAATTTATGCACGCCCCCTTCTTTGACATCCTGATTGATGACGTCATTTGATGACTACCTGTCAAATCTGGTCTGAAGTAGCCCATACTACTACTGTCTGATATGGCGGATTTCCCGGATTTTACGGAGGAATGAATATCTATCTGATCACACTACTTCTATCCTTTGTTTTTCTCTGAGTGATGTACGTGAACAAACACACACACGCAAAAACGTTTTGCTGCAATGTTGAACAAAATTTTGTGAGTAAATAATAAATGCATGCCTAACATATAATTTCACGGATTTTACTGCGATGTTTTATACAATGTTGTGAGTGCGTCTCTGGTTCCGCTCAGGATTCTTGCTGTTCCCTGGGCTGAAATCCTGTAAAACGCTGTTGCAAGCAAAAATAGGCTGCAAATTGTTTTTGTTGTCAGCCGATCGATTTCTCAAATGGGCTTGGTTAACTCGAAAGGTCAACCTAAAGCGAATTCTCTCCTCAGTCCAAAAACGGAGATAGCCATTGTTATCATGCTGAATACTCTGGACAGTTCAACCAACAAGAAATACTGGCAGGAGCAGTTAAATACGATCATTGAAGTTCATGGCGAGTTAGAGTTCAAGACGAAATTATTTAAAGTCATTCATCCAAGGAGCCCTACATTAGCATTTAGGATAACACTTACAAACAATATCGAGTGCAGTGGCGCAAATTATTCTCTAATAGAAAGAATCTTTGCCTGCAAAAGCGACGTTTTGGGAAACCAAACAACTAGATCTAATTTTTCTGGGCTCAAAAACTTGTACTCGTTCTATTACGATGTTTGTGACTATGCTTTCGTTGTTGGACAAAACAATCTAAGATACTACCACAGGAAGCTCAAGCGATCCAAGGGTAGATGCTTATTGTATCCCAATTCATGCGCTACACAGCAGTTATTATTGAGAGGAGGGGATATTTGCACTAATCCAGGTCCATCGTCTAAACAGCCAACACGCAAATGTGAACAATGCGAAAAAACCATTAGGAAAAATCAGAAATGTGTAACCTGCAATGCGTGTTTTGGAATGAATCATGTGAAGTGTGCTGGGTTAAAGCATGTGATACATGGACTAGACTGGACGTGTGGTGGATGTGTGCTTTCTATACTTCCGTTCAGCGCGTGTTCCAGTGAAGAAATAGTGGGAGATCATGAACTTGCGGAGCCTTCTGAAGATGAGGAAACTACTCAGAACATAATTAGAATCCTAAGAGAGAAATCCAAAGATCTACGACTCATGCACTTAAATACCCAGTGCATGACCTCTACATTCAACGAGTTCCTTCTAACAGTCAAACAATACCCAATGGACATTATAACACTCAGCGAGACATGGCTGAAGGATAACCCTGCACTTTTGGAGTATGTGTCTGTACCTGGTTATTCAGCAGTCTTTAGGAATCGGGAGCTTATTAAAGGTGGTGGCGTTGGAGCATACATCCATGAGTCAATAAATTTCAAACGTCGCATTGATATCGAGAAGCGTTCTCCTGACCTAGAGCATTTATGGCTGGAGGTGCCTGGGCGCAACAGACATAGTAAAGTTCTTATCGGAATCATGTACAGATCTACACGTATTCTAAGTGATACTGACTGGTTAGAGCGGATGGACGCTCTCTTGGGGAACATCACGGCGAACTGGGATGGATTATTAGTCGTAACGGGTGACGTCAACATTGACATGTTGAAACCAAGTAATAATCTAACACGGAAATATCAAGCAATGTTGGATGTTTTTGGACTCCACCAGATGGTGTCAAAGCCTACTCGTGTGACCCGCACATCAAAAACACTATTGGATCATATTGTTACTAATCACCCGCGGACTTTCACTTTTACTGATGTTATACCTTGCTCAACAGTGGCAGATCACGACGCTCCGTTCGCGTGTATTA
>BLFK01000768.1:52937-82975 GCA_014634185.1 Astreopora myriophthalma | reverse complement strand
ACATGACAGAGTTCAGTTTACAACAACATGGCTGCACAGGAACTGTACCAGTTTGAAACAGAACACAAACTAAATCAAAACCGAGAGGTCAATGAAAGTTTGGATTCTGAAGAAAAAGAAACCGAAAGGCTTTGCAATCTGTTTGAACAATAATAGTTTTTCAGCTGTTTGTTAACCTCACATTTTCTTTCACACCATCTACAGGTTGAACACTAGCTGGGATGTCATGCGTGTGCAGCCAGGTTACCGAATTTACTGTTTTCAAAAAATTAATGGCAGTGTGCAGAGTTGACTGTTGAGCACATTTGAAGAAAATTTTCACGAAGTTACGCCGCTCTTTGGAATCTCAAAACTTGATAAGTAGTAAATTTTTATAAACAAAGTCATAGTTTTTAATGGCAGAGATGAAATTATAATTATGGTATCTGGAGCGTACTTCTCCTTTAATTTTGGTTTCTTTCAGCACCGACCATATCTGATGCGGGGACTTAGTTTTATGAAAACGTTGAAGGCCAGTGAGCTCGACTGAGAGAACAGGAGAGCTTGAAAGTCATTGTTTCTGATGACATGTTGGTTTGTCTCACATGGCTATTTGAATACGGTTCGCCTGCCTCCATAAAGGGCTAAAAACCTCACATAGAAACAGTGTCTTTCCCTTCAAATGCGTTTAAATCGTTCCTGACCCTGACGAATACCTCCAGGGATAAATTAAGTTGGGTTTGACGGATTATTTGAGTAAAGAAAACACTTACCATTCACCCATGTCCAACATCACCAAGGCACGGCTTCGAATGCGCAGTGTTCATGCGCACTACCCAAATTGGCAGGTACTTTAAGTAGGGTTATTAAAGTGTATCATAATAATGGTCAATAGCCATGTATACCCGTGTATAGCTATGTATAGCCATGTATAGCCATGTATAGCAATGTATGACCATGTATAGCCATGTTTTGCCATGTTAATAGCCATGTATTGCCATGTATCGCCACGTATCGCCATGTATTGCCATGTATAGCCATGTATAGCCATGTATACCCGTGTATAGCTATGTATAGCCATGTATGGCCATATATTGCCATGTATTGCCGTGTATAACCATGTATAGCCATGTATTGCCATGTATCGCCATGTATTGACATGTATCGCCATGTATTACCATGTATAGCCATGTATTGCCATGTATTACCATGTATTGCCATGTATAGCCATGTATAGCCGTGTATTGCCATGTATCGCCGTGCATAGACATGTATTGCCATGTAACGCCATGTATTGCCATGTATAGCCATGTATACCCGTGTAGAGCTATGTATAGCCATGTATAGCCATGTATTGCCATGTAACGCCATGTATTCCCATGCATAGCCATGTATACCCGTGTATAGCTATGTATAGCCATGTATAGCCATATATTACCATGTATAGCCATGTATAGCCATGTATTGCCATGTATCGCCACGTATCGCCATTTATTGCCATGTATAGCCATGTATACCCGTGTGTAGCCATGTATTGCCATGTATCGTCATGTATTGCCATGTGTAGCTATGTATTGCCATGTATTGCCGTGTATAACCATGTATAGCCATGTATTGCCATGTATCGCCATGTATTGACATGTATCGCCATGTATTGCCACGTATTGCCATGTATGGCCAAGTGTACCCGTGTATAGCCCTATGTATACCCATGTATAGCCATGTATCACCATGTATTGCCATGTATTGCCATGTATACCCTTGTATAGCTATGTATAGCCATGTATAGCCATGTATTACCATGTATAGCCATTTATTGCCATGTGAGAGCTTGTATTGTCATGTGTAGCCATGTATAGCCATGTATAGCCATGTATTGCTTTGTATTGTGAGGTTAACCCCTTTGCAAAATGGCCGAAAGTGGCCGATTTCAGTGCTTTTTTTATTTATGGCCAAAACTTTGCCTTTAACGGTCCTAGAGATTGTTTTTTGGCTGGAAATTAAAGAAGTGACCTTAAACCTATGAGACGTGCTGCATGCATTCGTTTATGGTGTATCTTGCATACTGCGTCCTGGACCGTTGAGACGTCCTGGATCAGAAACCGCAAATAAAGCAGGACATGCAGAGGTGAAGGCAGCAGGAAATGAATTAAAATGTTCTGAACCTTGGCCCAGGTTTTCCAGGTTTGCGAACAGAACTGAGAGCACGACCGAACAGAAGCACTTCTGACACGGAATCGGCTGACCATACAACTCTTAAGATTGGTCCGCAGATTCATGCAAATCCCGCCAGATTTCTTAATCAAACGCTTTGATTAGACGTCAAAACACGAAAAGAGAAAAACTAAGTGTAGGTAAACATTGGTAACAAGTAACTGTTGTCTTGAGAAGCGAGAACTAAGGATGACAGAACAACTATTGACCCTGATTAAAACCCCTTTTTCATCATCATCATCGGTCGGCTGCAGAGCAGACAACTCCAAGCTTCCTCCAACCACAACGGTCCGGTGCCAGCTCAGACAGCTTGTCCGGGCTAATCATGTTGTCAGTGTCTCCCAATAGGCGTTGAATGTAACTGAGAAACAGGATTCGTTGCCGTCCTGGTTTCCTCTTCCAATGTGATGGTGCATACTCCTCGCATAGCTCATCATCAGGCATCCTAAGTACATGGCCCAGAAACCTCAGTTGACGGGTTCTGACATTTTCCACTAGCGGGGCAGTCTGAGTTAGATCATAGATGATAGCATTGGACACCCTATCAATTCTCTTGATGTTGAGCATAATTCTATAGCATGAGGTACCAAAGGCATTGATCTCGCTTTCCGTAGCTTTCGACAGGACCCACGACTCACAACCGTATAGAAGGACAGTGACACAGGTGGTATTAAAAAACTTGATCTTGGTGGAGATTGAGATGCTGGGGCATCTCCACAGACGTTTCAGCTTCCAAAACGCTGTCCACGCAAGCCCTTTCCTTCTCTTGAAATCCCCACTACTAGATGCCATCATGGAGCCAAGGTATTTGAAGTCTTGTACATGGTTTTATGACATGCAAAACAGCATCTAGCTAACAAAGGATTCCCTCGAGAGCACATTTTCTTCGTAATTCCTTCGTCAAATATAAGAAAATAATGTCTTTATAAGTGGTTTCAACCTATGAGTCATATGATAACTTGATAAAATAAGATCGTCCGGGTAAATAAATTGACTTTTCGACAGCTTGAGCGGGAGGCCTCCTCAGAGGTCAAGTGTTCAGTGAATTGTCAGTCGATCACATAAGTACTCTGGTCATTGACGTTATTGGTAAGGAGAAACGTGTTGTTATTGTTCATCTGCCAGTTAAGCCGTGATATCGCTGTTATTCGCTCAGTGTGAAGGCTGTCAACAGTGATAAGAGAGCTATGCTCTGGTTCGATCGAGATGAACGTTCCAGCACTGATCAACCCCATTTGGCCTAAGAACTCGATCGAAAATAACTGACTGTTCATTTACTGTGACACTTAGCTGCACCTCCCATTTACTTCGTAAGCTCTTAATCCGGGTTCGACATACATACCCCTATGTTTGTTTTATTTTTTTTCGTTGATCTGTTTCCTTTTTTTAAAAGTGTGAAGTATGCCTCACTTTATGCTGCCTTAAGAAGACCAGAACCGTGAGTTCACAGTTTCCATTCCACATGATTCAGGCCACAATGAAACACTACCATTATCTCACACTACCACTATCTCCCACTTTGAGTGGGAGCGAGGCTAGAGTTCACTTTGTTTTGATGCAATCTTCAACGTTTTTCTTATACAGATAGTTTGGTTCTTCTGCCAGTAACTGGAGGGCACATAGATAAAAACATTGCGGTTTGTGCCAGCGCAAACTCAACTCCAGCCTCGTTCATTCTCAGAACAGGCCACTAAACGCCCAGCCGTAAAATGTTCTCTTAAAAAGAAAAAGTCTACGCAAACAAGCGACATATCCGCATGCATTGACGAACTATAGATTTTAAATTTCACCTTTTAATGTTTGTTTGACGAGATATCCCAAGTGGCCGTCTATCAGCCACCATGCAAGTGTAGCAGCACCTGCTTAGTCAGCCATAACATAAATAAAGAGATAATTTACTTTATAAAATATCAGGAAATACTCGAGTCCCATTTTGATACAAAGGTTGCAGCATAGTGTTGGTCTGACAACAGCTACGAGTTTATCAATATTGCACAATGAACTTTCTTTCGCGAGAAGGGATCGGATAGGATCATGTTAATTTAGCGAGGATTTTCCACCAGAACCTTGCTAAACACCAGAACCTTTCCCCAGTCCTTTCAAGACAAAAGAACGACGGATCATTAAAATTCAAAGTCTGGTGCAAGCTTGAATAATTAACCAACGAGGAATATAAAAGTAATAGCGGACTTTCTTTGTTTTCAGGGTTATTCAAGCGGCGTACAAGAGCCCGGTATGTAACTTAAGAAAAAATAATCTCAAGCTTTTGGTATGTTCCTTGCTAAAGCTTTTGCCCCTTTGATCGTTTTCAGGAAACATGGACGCCAGGTTAGCCTTGAGTTTTATTCTCTCCTCGATATTTGTAACTGTTGGATCGTGGCCTGTGGAACCCTCACTTAAAGACCAACATCAACAAGGTAACAAACTGCTTTCGCTCTTTGATCAAATGAGGTGCACAGATAGCTTCTTTTCAACTTGAACTCGGAATAATGTCCTTTGCTTATTAATCCTATTTATTTCGTTTTCTGTCGATTTCATTTCACGTCCCCAAAACGCTTTTATCTTACTTTTTAATACCTTCTTTTAAACCTTAAGACCATTAATAGACAATTCGAGGGTTCTTTTGAGGCTACTTGCCCACTTGCTAATTAAAAGAAAAAAGAGAAGTCGTACGGCGTTATTCTTCCGCTCTGTTGCGCAAGACATTCGGCCGCCGTTAATATTATCTGAGATTTACTTACGCAGTCTAAAGACCCTAAGTTGAGTTATTCAGAGTTCGTGATAACTGTGTTACAGCAATAAGAACCGAAAATCGAGTTAACGCGCAACCCTGTTCAGCTAAAAAAGCCTCTTGCGATAACGTGAGAGGGAAAAAAAGCCAATTTCGTAAGTGTCACCACGTTTTGTGAAATATTTTGAACAATGAGCACTTTGAAATATTTGCGACACCTAAAAACCAAGATTTTGGAATATTTACCTCCGTCAACGCTTAAGTGGCATGCACACTACGCGGAGAACTTTGCCAATCCTGCACTTCCTAAGAAGACTAAGCTAAAAACTGTCTTCGCATTTCATGGCAACGTGCGGAAGCAAAAGCGTATCCCCATTTCAGAGCACAGGAACAGATAATAATGCAAAAGTAGCGTCTAAAAGCGCTCTGTACGATTTCTTACCCATTTTACTAGAAATTAAATTTAGTCTTTTGAAATTTCTGTAGTTTTCAAAAGTTTAAAATACTATGTATCTATTTCTCCGACAAACTCTTTCTCCAAATAACTGCTTTGGTTATTTTCCGGCACATCATTTCAGTTGTACGACCGCTTTTGGGAAGTTTCTCAGTTTTCCTAATGTTATTCTAAAAGGACTGGAGAGCAGAGAAGATTCGATAAGTTTCTCGTGTAAATTTTAGACATGTTTTGGCAGAGACGTTTGTATTCTTTTTCAGATGAGTGCGTATTTCAGCTTTCTCCTGTGCCATTTAAGCTGAGGAAAGCATCTTCGTTTAATAATATCCGAAATTGCGAATCATTTTCGGTAACGGTTTTGTATTGAATTCCTAACGACTAATATTTGACGAAAAATCACCTGAATTTTACAGAAAATCATATTTTTGGTCGATCTTTTGACAAGCGGTGTTTGACACGAAAGCAAACTGGTGGTGGCCAGTATCACACACGCTTTTTGCATATTCAATTATGGCGCCCGTCAGAACCTTTGGTGCCGTTTTGTTCTTTCCTGAAATGTCACCTACAACACCAGTCGAGATCGTCTTGAGGCGAGAAAAATTGTTTTTCCTTTCACAATGAAAATTCAGTATCAACAATAATCTTGTTTGGTTTTGAGAGTAGCATCAGCGGGTGTATCCTGCCTCGTGTTTAAGGAACTGAGAGGACCAGAGAACATTCGTCCCCTCAGAATGAACAAACTCGATGCGTGCCAACTGCGAAACTGTTATTAAACACGACGCTTTCGCAAGAAATGTCTGCCGCTAGTTTTAATTTCGCATTGCACGCCTCTTAGTTCTGGTTCGCGTACACTGAAGAGGCATGAACTACCCTTGTCTTCCGCGATTTCTTTTAGTTCAGTTTAGAAAACCTTACAGTAAGAACACGGTTTTAGCCAATCAGGGCGTGTTTACTTAAAATACACCTGATTCGGTTTTGTACCATTCACACTTGATCTCAGTCAACGAAGTACTTAATCGATTGTTTCGAAAAGCAAGACTCCAAACTGCCTTTCAAGAGAAGTATTGAAATGGTATCTTCAGAGAACGCCGGTCAACAACGGTTTTCGAATTGCCTGCAGTTTAGATATTAATCAACAATCTTGGTTAAAATGTAACCAAACATATAACAGTTGCTCTGAATTCTACGCGTGCGTTATGACACTAAAGCACAGATCGTACAACGCCATGTAACGGTATCTTAAGTCCGGGCTAAACTTTCAAGCATCGTTGGCCAACATTTATATCGACCTTTTGTTGGCCAACATGTTGGAGCGTTTAACATGCCATCTTGGGTGACGTTGAGCCAACATTTTTTGTTCGATGAATGTTGGGCAAAGTTTTGTTTTCCATCAAACGTTTCGCCCATGTTTTCTTGGACGCAACAAGGCCGGCTTCCCAACATTGTTTGCATAACAACAACCAATTAGTTTCAACTACCCAGTCCCCAATCCAGTGGGCATATGGATTCTAACCAATTGCGGCCAACATTGTTGGTGCGTTTAGGCGGGGCTTTACTTTCGCTTCAATGTGCTGAGCTGTTGATTACACGACTAATTTTTACTAATACTTCAATTGCCCCTTTCCAGTTATTCTATGAATACTGAATAAAAGAGAATGGTCGGTAATATAACAGTCGAGTCTTCCTTTTCAAAAATGTAAATAATACAGATTGTGACAGATTTACTGACATTTGTAATAATCTAGTAACAGCTGATAGTTTATTAACAAAAGATAAAATGGCGTAGTGCAGTTCATTACGACTTGGTTCAGAAACATAATTTTCAAAGTAATATTTTCCTGAAATGTAATAATGTTGTTAAACGGTAAAGAATGTAACTGTTTTAGTAATATTTACAGTTGTAACTTTAACGCCAATGTATTAACGCTAATGTAAAATATTTTAATTACTCATAAATTCATCATTTCATTGTAATAAATTAGTTCATAAACAATGAGAACTGACAAGGAGGCAACATTCTAAGTCACTTAGCAAGGTATGTAGTAACTTCATCGGGGAATGTAACAACTGTTTATAACAAACTGTAACTCTCAGGTCTGAGATGAATAACCAGACCATAACATTTTCCTATTTAACGACAGACAATAACTGTTAGTTTGCAACCACTTGATGAGGCGGCCATGTTGGTTGACAGAGACACAGGGTGTTGCACAATTTTTGCATAAAAATAGATTCGATTAGCCCAGACTTAAAGTGTTTTCTTCAGTAAAACAACATGGCCGCCGTGACGTCATGTGTACATGACCCGAAAACCTCGAAAGCCCGGGAACTTTTCGGGGCTATTTTGGGTGCCATAATTTCCTATGTAAATTTGTCTTTTTCTAGGAAAACTGTTCAGGCTCAAAAAGCCATTTGTAAAACTGTGATCCGCCAGATTCTGGATCCACTTATTCTTAAAAGCTGCTCTTTTAACATGTTTCAAGATAAGAAAGGGGGAGATTGTTGCAAGATTTCATGCCTGGAAAGAGGAATTGTGGAACCCGAAATAGGCCTGATAAGTGTCGGGGCTTTTAAGAAACGCACGCCGGGGTGAGGTGAGCATTAGCACCAATTCCGGAAAAGTGTAAGCAAACCCTGTAGGTTGAAACAATCGTGCTTCGAACAACTCGGCCCTCTTTGCAAAATTCTTGTTTTTGTAACAGGTAGTCTTTTCGCAAGGGTTCAGCTTCCTTATTCATTCCGCCCAAATCACTTGAGTCGATTTTTAACGAGCGTCACCTGCCAAGAGAGGAGCCCCATGCACACCCACTTTCATTCAGTGATGTTTAAGCCATCTAAATTCAGTAACTTAGGCTCGGGTGGCACCCCAGCAACAACAACAAACTTTATTCTCAAGTAGTCGTGAACTCTGAAACGAGAAAAGATCTTTCCAAAAAGAAATCGTCCTCCGTCATCTTAAAAGTCTTATCAGAAAGAACAATAAATATTTTCTTCCGTTTCAGTTTGTTTGTTTTTGTTTTTTTACTTTAGAAGCAAAACGGATTAGCTATCATTGAGGTGGGGTGTTAATGGGGTTCTCCTCTTGATTGCGACTACTACAGTGTATAAACTTGGTTGCATAGACAATGAAATGTTTCATGATTACAATGTAACAAATAAAATTTAACAATAACAAAGAGGATTAAAAGTGAGGAACAAGTGGCATTGCAAACAGTTATATTGAGGAGCAGAATGGACTTAAGGTTTTGTTTTATTTCCAATATTTTTTAAAATGATCATCAAGAAATGTTGAACAAAACCAATAAACTTCAAAGTCAATGCAAAAAATGTTGCAAGTCAATGCCAATGTTGCCGATATGTTCAATTTTGCAATTGAACGTATCGGCAAAGGTAAGAAAGAATTCAGTGGGTGTTCAATTGAACCTTTTTCACTTTAGTATTCCGAAAAGGATGTGATGCGTTTGTCTTTGTGGACATGCGTTCTCTTGACTTGGCATAACATGTATATCATTCATTGTAAGGTGATAAAAAGGATAGTTGGTATTACCCACCTGCACCACTCCCACCCCCACCGCCTCCACCACCACCACCCCCACCAGGTCCACCCGGACAAGATGGACCTATGGGTCCCCCCGGATCTCGTGGACCAGACGGGCCAAAAGGTCCTCCAGGACCAATGGGACCTCCCGGACCACCCGGCATTCCAGGATACCCAGGAGCTCCCGCCGGACCTCCTGGAAGGCCAGGACCTATGGGACCACCGGGACCAATCGGCGGACGGGGACCACCCGGGGACATGGGAGCAATGGGAGCACCCGGCGGAGCTGGCGGCACTGGAATACATTATGCCGCTTATGGAAAACGAAAGAGGGAAGCAACGGAATTTGGAGAAATCACAAGATTTGTCTGAAAAATGAACAGAAAGCAAGTCCAGGAGGAGAAAAGCAATTTAAAAAGGAAAAATTTGGTTCAACAAACGTTTCATATTTTTTGACCACCATGAATTTTACCGCAGCCCTCTTTTTTGTATTAGGAGCTCTGCATTTTTTATTCCTAGATTCAAGAACGTTAAAAAAAACTGTGAGCCTAACAGATCAGTGAATCAGTGAATCAGTAAATGGTTTTATACCCGGGCGGAAATGTTTTTTTTTTAAATAAGTTACGAATCGCCGTAAGTCTCTTAACTCCCTAAGAGTCGTCAGGGAAAAACAAATCACACAGTCCAATAAAATAAGGAAGAATAAAAAGAAAAAAATTGGATCACCGATTGAGTTTACGATTAACTTATTCGCTCCGGTATTGTAAAAATGTTGGAATAAAAACGTGTTATGAGTGTGGTTGCGACTTTTTATTCTTCCCCAACACGCCAACAAGGGACAAGACAAAAGCGTTTCGCGGTCGTTTAAAGCAGGTTAAATACTTATGATTAACGCTAACTATTGGACAGTTGCACCCTTCAAAAATGCGTTTTCTTTACTTAATACACAAATTCTAGTAATTAACCTAGAGCATTATTAACCTGTTTTGTTTTTCGATGCTATTTTAAGATGTTGCTTTAGTCTATTAGTAGGCCATTGCCTTTTTGCTTTTAATACTGACAGTCCCGTTAACGGTTATATTTTATTTCCCATTAGTCTTATCTTAATCTTAAACGTCTTATCTTCAAAGGAATGGTACTCTGTAATTTTTCTTAATGGATATGTACGCAGGTTGTGATATGCCCTCAACCAATCAAACTGAACATTTGCAATCACTTTCTTATTTGCTATTTTCAAAGTCCTTGTTCTTCATCTTCCCTACCCGGCGTTACGCAGGTGTGATAAGACTAAAGGAGAGGAAAGCAAAGTTCTGGTTGCTATCGAGAACGCACCGTAATCTGAGTTTTCCACTCGAGGCCCTCATAAACGGAATCTTCCTACAAACGTTTTCACCTACTCTTTTCACCAAGATGTACACACAGCAAATGCTCAACTGATAGGTCTGGGTTAATCACACTAAAGATTACGCAATCATCCTACCCAGGGAGGGACTGCTCCACTCCCCGTTCCAGTCCATAAGCAACGTTATATTACCCAAATCTTAACCTCCGTTAGTTTCAATTGTTTCTGTAGTTTTTCAGCGCAAATGTAATCTTTACATGTGCCGTAAAAGCTTTGTTCAGACCTCTTCAAGGTAGAGGGCTTGACACAGAGAGAGAGAGAGAGAGATAGAGAGAGAGAGAGAGAGAGAGAGAGAGAGAGAGAGAGAGAGAGAGAGAGAGAGAGAGAGAGAGACTGAATAATAAAATTAAAATGATGTTTGTTTTATACTTGGAAGACTGTAAGCTCACTAAGATGGGCAAAATCAATGCGTTTTTAACAGCCTTTGAAAAAAGAATATAACCAAAGTGGAATGAAATCGGGGGGGCCTAATATCAAAAATCTAATATTCCAAAGGGTAGTTAAGGAGAAAGGTTTAGTTGTCAAGGTGGGAGGGTGGGCTTTTACTGAAGTCTCTACTTCCCTGTCATGTCTGCAAAGAAACGACACTGTTCTTTGCTACCTCAGGAGCGCACAAATTAGCACCCATTCCTTTAGTCGCCGTCCAGCTTTTATACTGTTCGTGCCCGGTCGCAGCCTATTTTATACATAGCGAATGGAGAATACTGTAAAAATTACTCAAGTGAAGCCCTGATCCTCGCAGTTGTTACTCTTAGTAAATCTCTTCATGGAATTATACCGGAATTATAGCCATGAATGACATCATTTCTCCATACCAGTTTCAGACAAGATAAAGAGAAATAACGTTACGGCAGCATAACAGTATTCATTGACACGGTCCTTCCGAGTGTTTAAAAAGTAATATCACGCTAGTTTTCCTCAAATCAGTATTGAACTTGTGAGGAAAGAGAGCAAACCACGTACTCCGCTTTACTTTGAGAGTGGATCAATGGATGGTTTTGACAGGGTAACGTTGCTATGGTGACTGCTTTTAGTCACCAGTCCTTTCGCGGACCTGGGTAAAAAAGCATGTGTTGATTGATGTTGTTCTAAGGGAAAGTCGTGTAATCGTTGAATTTGCAAACGATTGTTACAACAGTGACGTCATCAAATTCTAAAATCACAATCGCGAGGTTCTATACGAGGGTGAAGATGACCTAGAAATAAATCTTTTTACAAGTTTCCAGTTCTGTTGCGTCTTTCAATTAAAAATACAGCATTTGAATTTCCGACCTTGCGTGACACCATGATACAAGGCTGTTTGGTTGAAAACAAAATGATTCTCAGCAGTTTGAATGTTTCACGCACATAAGGAGCTGTGTTTTTGTCTCGTGAGCAAAAATAAGCGTTTTCATCGCAAAGTGAATGATGTTTTCGTTGATTACCAGCTGCCACGGAGATTCACCAACATGGCGACTCCATACAAAACTCTATTAAGTCGCGTGAGCGCTTCGGCAAGTAACTCAGGAACGATGTGCCGCACAGACCTGAGAATTGGCGAGGTGGTTTATATATTTGTCTTCTGCAACCTTTCCATTTCCTGGCTTTTTTCATTGCACGGTTTCGAATTTATTTTTGAGTAATTTCTATAACTAGTACTCAGTACTTTCTATAACTAGACTCAGTCACAAGTTGCGCCACAACTTGCCAGTTTTATGCAAACGTTTTCGAAAGAGACGGCTGACATTTCTGACCACTACAATTGCCGATTCCATTGAAATTGTCTGACTCATTATCTGACTGTTCTAACTGAGTTTTAATTACTATTACAGGAACCAAAAAGGATGTTTACCCGTATGCTTTCCCACCCCCGCTCCCTCCTCCACCACCACCGCCACCACCCCCACCTGGTCCCGCAGGACCAGATGGACCCATGGGTATGCCAGGACCAAGAGGACCAGATGGACCAAAAGGCCCCCCTGGACCTCCCGGACTGCCCGGACCCCCCGGCATACCAGGATACCCAGGAAATCCAGCCGGACCCCCGGGAAGACCGGGACCCATGGGACCACCGGGACCAGCAGGCGGACAAGGACCGCCCGGAGATATGGGAGCAATGGGAGCACCCGGAGGAGTGGGAGGAGTTGGTCTGCACTTGGGAAAACGGAAGAGGCTCGTACCGGAATGGGAAGACACTACAACATTATAAGGAATAACAGATGAACTCCGCCAAGAAAATGAATGCGATACTAAGGACACACGAAATTTGGAGTCCCTTTCGCTCTTTGTGCCACTTTTAAGAGCAATTACGAACGGCTCTCCCCTTTTATATCAAATTTTCCATCAGTTTTTTACGTCTGGGTTCAAACAATTCATCGAAACATTAGTATGCCTAACCTCGATGTTTTTCTTATCGATTCCACAATTTTTGAAAAAAATTGTACATTCCGTACCAAAATTTTCGTTTCTTTTTTTTTAATTCAATTTCTTTTCTTTTTTTTTGGCCAAAAAGAGTTAGTTTACGAATCAGTGAGTTAAAATGGCGATTACCATTTTAGTATAAAAAATCTTGAAATGAGAGAACAATGAAGACATCTTTTGAGTGTTTCGCTCTTGTCTGTTTTGCGGACAAGGAAAATGCTACGCCAGGTGCATTCTGGGATCGTACGGGGAGACACAACTGAATCACTTGGACAATCTGTCTAATAGTTTGTCAGGAAATGAAAAGGAGTCACCTTGTCCAAATATTGTCTCACTACCCCGGGAAGACATCCCGGGCCTAAACTTTGTAAAATATACTTCATTTAATTACGCCCTTGTCATCGAGGTCTCTCAACCCAAGCTCCTTCACTTAGAGGCCATCTTTGACGTCGTTGTAGACCTAATTGGCTACGCAATGTTGGTCCCAATTCAGATCTCCCGGAGTTAAGATTCTTTGTTTGTTGTATTTGCATTATAATGTAGCATTCACAATTAAATGATATGGAAATACTTAGAACAAAACATTTTATGCGCAAAGGATTTGAATTGGTTACAACACCGCGTTAGCCGATTAGGTCTATTCTTCCAGTGCATCCTTGAAAAGTTTTGCAACCAGAATGGGTGGCATCATATCTCGTAAGACTCATTCACCTTCCTCGACAAACTCGATTTTCCAAGTGATTCGCTTTTGTCCCCACGTACAATCCAAGGTGGCTTGCCTTGGGTTGGGTGCATAGATGAAATCAAATATGATAAGATACACGCTGAAGTCCGATCTGACCCCACAAAAGCACCGTAAAGCAGACACGTCTATTTGTCCGTTTACTCAGTACAGTGACGCAGAGTGCAGTGCAGTATAGCACGCTACACTACAGTACGGTACAACACAACGAAGCAGTGGGCCCTGATAATATTTTTCCTAAAGATCTTAAATTGGCACAAGACTCTGCTATTCAGGGTCTGCTAGAAGTGTTCAAAAGAAGCATGGATTGTAGTAAGTTCCCCCAGCAATGGAAGGAGTCACTAGTTACCCCTGTTTTTAAGAAAGGTAACAGTTTGGATCCTAACAATTACCGACCTATATCCTTGCTTAGTACACCAGGAAAGCTTCTTGAGAAGTAGTATGTGAATCATTCGATGATCATATGTTATCCAACGGCATTCTTACAGATAGACAATGGGGATTTAGGAGGGGCTATTCAACGGAGAGTCTCCTCCTTCATCTCACTGAGTCCTGGGTGAGTGCCCTGGATAGAGGCCATAAGGTTGGAGTCTTATTCATCGATTTCCGCAAAGCTTTTGATTGTGTAGACCACATCATCCTTACTGAGAAACTCAAGGCTGTTGGTTTGGCAGGTGATATGTGGAATTGGATCAATGATTATCTCTCTAACCGTATGCAAGGGACTAGTGTAAATAAGTCTAGATCTGATAGAAACCCCATAAGAGCTGGGGTCCCTCAGGGGTCCTTACTAGGACCAAGACTGTTTGCATCTTATGTTAACGACCTCCCCGACTCTATTACCAGTGGAGAAGTCTATATGTACGCTGATGACACCACAATATATGTGGTAGGGAATACTGTTGATGACATAACAACAGCATTACAGGCTGTTCTAGACCAGGTTAATTCCTGGTGCCTTGGTAACAGACTGATTTTACATGAAGGTAAATCCGAAGCAATGGTCTTAAGTACCACCCCCTTCATAGGTCCTTTGAAACATCTAAAGTGGGGTGAGGACACCATTCGGTATGTGTCCTCTACCAAATGCCTTGGGATTACAATCGATGATAAACTTTGCTGGTCTCAGCATATTACATCGGCTCGATCTGCATTTAATGCCAAAATCAAAATGTTGAGACGTATAAATTTTCTATCTACACCTATCCTGGAGACTTTTTACTATAAGATAGTAATCCCAAGTGTTTTATATGGAATTGTGATCTGGGGCTCTGGCCCCAAGCTCAAAGATCTGGAAATGATTCACATCAGTGCTGCTAGGTTGATTCACAAGCTACCAAATAGTTTTAAGGATAGTGATGTACTTTCTAAGGTTGGCTGGATGCCTTTGGAGTATTTTGATAAGCTACGTATCTTAACTATTACACATAATGCTTTTTACAACTTAGGGCTACGGGAAATTAATTACTTGGTGACCAAGAATTCTAATAGCCATAACTTAAGGAAATCTTTGAATGTTGTACTTAATAGGCCCGAAACCGAATTGGGTCGTAGGTCTTTTGCTCACAGATCTGCCATAGCATGGAATGCACTACCAGATAATCTTAAAGACTCGCCAAATTCATCTATCTTTAAATATAACTTAAAACAATCCAAGCGAACTATCACGAATATTAATTTTGGGAAGGGAGGTAATGTTATATATAACATGAAACCAGATTTTCATTATTACTAAAAAAAAAAAATTTATTGGTTTACCTATTTTACTTAATTTATATATTGTATTATACTTGTATCTTATATAATTATTGATTTAGTTTAGTCTTAGATTTAGTTTAGGCAGGTCCACATCAGCTGTAAAGTTGCGAAAATTTTAACCTGCGTTATCAAATAAAGTTATGTATGTATGTATGTATGTATGTATGTACCAACTCTCGTTCAGACCTCACCCGTTTTTGGGCGCTACTGAATTCTCCGGAAAACACTGCGTAAATACTCTGTTGCAAGCACAAAAATCCTAATCAGGTTTTACTGTAACATTTACTCGATGCCAGGCATTTGAAAGCACCCCGCGTAAGTTCCAGATGGGCGCCACGCTGTCAGGTTGCGTGTTGTATGAGGAGTCCACAGCTTTGACACAAATCTGCAGGGAGTCCGCTCCCTCGGGAATGGGTAGAGTAGCTTGCCACAGTTTCCAGGCCCAAGCGCGGTCTAGTTTATTATCGCCCTGCAGGTTAGCAACATGCCATGTTTTGCCGTCATCAAGTGACACGTCAACGCGTACGATACCTTTTCCTCCTCCACTCCAAGCGTAACCCTTTAGGGTGACTTCTTCATCATCTGCCGAGATGACCGTGCCCTCAGCTGGCTCGCAGATCGCTGATGTCACGGGAAGATCTTGGATTGCAGGTGCTGATTTAAAGTCAACTGTATCCCAGTCAACACACGGAGAAAAACCTTTGTAGTCGTTTTGCTGCCAGTGACTCGGGCTTTCCTCCTTGCTGGATACAATCTTTTTCAGCCATTTTACACTGCGCGCACCTACCACCCCTGGTGCTACCAGTCTAATAGGAAATCCATGGTCCCGCGGGATCGGAACTCCATTCATTTCGTAAGCGACAAGAACATCTCTTTCAGCGGAAAGTGCGGTGCGAAGCGGGATTGAGGCACCGTATGTTGAGCCAGTAATGTCATGATCAGCGCCCTCGAACTGAATATGTTCGACGCCTGTGTCATTAAGTCCTGCAAATCTGTCGGACAAAGCAGTTATATCAAAGCTCTATCAAGACACCACCCCACCTCCCCACCCTTCGCAAATATGCCTCCTGTTTGGAAATTCCACTTTCCTGACACGATAGGGTAATCTGTTCAAGTTTCCGGCTTCTCTTTCCTGTTATTCAAAAGAATATTCTATACTACATTGGGTGATTAAGTTACCTAGTTATCCTACAGCCAGAATTGTCCTTTCCTCTTCCATAGCTTCACTTGATTTCACATCCGCAGTTCAACATATGATTCACTTCATATATCATTTCGTTCATTCATTCATCACGGGAACATTTGAACCCACAAATGACCAGCTCCCAACATCAGTGTTGGTTAGAGCGTCGCACCGGCATCGCGAGGTCACGGGTTCAAACCCCGTTGAAGTCCTGAATTTTTTCAGGCTTCTCTGCGCAATTGCTATAATTGCGTTCATAACTGCGAGAATCATAGCTTCACTTGATTTCACATCCGCAGTTCAACATATGATTCATTTCATATGTCATTTCCTTCAGTGTTGCTGTTTTTGTAGAGAGTAATAATAACAACACCACCAACAACAACAATAATAATAATAATAATAATAATAATAATAATAATAATAATAATAATAATAATAATAAATAAATACACGCCTAAGTAAATACTAAACATATACTTGGCTACTCCCCTTGAAGGGAGAATAACAGTTAAGAATCCCCACTGGCAGGCAGCAGACCAGCTCCAGCTTGTGGGAAGAACAGAACTTGAACCCGGGATTTCTATATTTCAAGTCCAGTGCCCTAACCACTCGGCCGCGATGGCAGCAGGTCTACACCATTGTAATAAAAACTGTTTACAAAACAGTTTGTGCGTGCTGCAGGAACAGCACGTTTATTGGCAGAATCAGGGAGCGAGCACGACGTAACATCGTTACGGTTCACAAATTTGGAACTTACGTGAGGACATCTCTTAAACGCGCCCCTGACCACTCAGCAGTGCTGATGGCTGCAGCTCCCCAGTTTAGACCTTTTACAAGCTTGATGTTGTTCATTTCACTTCTTCTGTTACCTGCGCACTGTATTGTTGCAGTTATTGTCTGCTTTGGGAACTTTGACTTCAGGTCCTGACAAGACAAATATGGTCTGGTTGAATCATTTGTGCTAGACAGGTAGGCCACAATGAAGCCACAGGATTCCACCAAAAAAGAGTTTGATTCGGGTTTATTTGCCTGCGGGGGCCGGGTTTTTAGACTTCTGCATAATTGTGCAAATGAAAGAAGGTTCCTGTACAGTCAAATCAAACTTGAGTTCCATTATTGTTTCCCAATTTAACTAACAGTGCATTACAAATCCAAATTCGCTGTCGTGCCACGGAAAAGTCAAAATGTTTAAGACTTAAGTCAAATGCCGGCTTGCTCAGAACACTGGAAATCAAATCAAATAAATTGAAAAGCTGGTTAGGGGTGAAGGAGTAGGCGGGGGGGGGGGGGGGGNNGGGGGGGGGGGGGGGGTGGACCGTACTGGTACCCATAAAAATGACCTCTCTGAGGAGAATAGAGAACCATCACAAGCTCAACCTACATACCACACTGAGTCCAGGAGTGAAACTTAAACAAATTGGTGGGAGGCGCTCTCACCACTGTGCCAACCCTACTTTCCTATGCTGTTGTTGATACAGACTTTGTGGTGTTATTGGTTGGCCCGATCTTGGTACCTTGGTTCTAGCTTAAAATACGGGTGAAGGGTCGGCGCTTGGCATGCCAATAAATTGAATAAGTTCATCATAATCTACCAGTGTCCCAGTTTACCTCAAGAGAGAGCTTGATGGTGTTCATTCCTTCACCAGTGATCTCCAGCTGATAAGTGTTTTCATCAATGTCAGGGACAGGAAGATGATTTCGCACAAAGAAGATGTCATTTGGAGTAGCAACACTGTCTGTTAAGAGTTGCATGGGTGGCTCCGCATTAAACGGTTTCTTTGTGTTGATCTTTAGAGCTGGGTGGCGATCTGGATCATTTGCATATGGATCCTAAAACAGGAATGTCCATGGATACCATGAAAATAATAAATGTGAGGTATTTATATAGCGCTTTATTCCATGAGATCAAAGACGCAAAGCGCTTTACAACAGTTGGCAGGCGACTTCTTTTTGGCTCAAGTGGCAGCCGTTACAATTCTCATCGAAATAACCAGAAGGATTCAACAAGCTTGCCCCCAGTGCAGAATGGGTTAGAGACCACCACACCGGAACACCATGCTCTATTCTTTTCAAACGGTGTGTGGGATCTCTAACGTCCCATTCCAGTGCTGTGAGACGGGATGGAGATGCCATTAAAATGGCAGCACTTTCTCCTCAATTATTTTAAGACCCTGAGTGTTGGTGCGGCTGGGGTTTGAACCTGTGACATCCCGGTGCTCTACCAACTGAGTTTAACCGGTCAGCGGTTTTAAAATTTGGTACCAAAGCTAGCAGTTAACAGCGGTTGTTAAGACACTCTCTCCAAACTCACCCAGGCCAAACAATAACTCAGTTGTTTCCTGAGCCACGTTACACGTACCAGTTTGCATATGTTGTAGTTCAAAATAAAAATTCAGGTTAACATGATTTCAACCTAGTCTGATTCTCAATTACTTTGTCTCCTAACTTCAATTATTTAAGATTGGGAATCACTAGGGGACAAAGCAATTGAAAATCTGTCTAGGTTCAAATCATTTTAACCTGAATTTCATGTATGTGATGAGGGATGAGTAACTTTGAAATAAATGATTTGGTGCATATAGTTGTTAAGTGTGCCTTGAGAATTTTTTGCTACCAATAACAGTAGGCTGTGGAGCCTCCCTTTGTCTTATCTTCACAAGCCTGGTGATAACCTTGATTTACACTTTAGTTTGTACCTACTGTATTTAAAGGTGAAAAAACAGGAAAATTACCATGAAACCATTTTAGTAAAATGGCATTAAAGCAGTTTTCAATTGAGTGTAAAAAAAAAAACAAAAACAAAACCAAAGTAATTGCTTTGGTTTTAGTTGACATCTGATTGGTTGCAAAAGTTTTTTTGATACAATCATGGAGCAAACCAAAACCAAAGCAGTCGCATAATTGCTTTCAACACTCTGTAGACCCACTTCGATATATATATATTTATTTATTTATTTTGGAGCGTTTTTTTCTCTACTTGTAGATTTTTGGACAGAGCACACGGCATGTTTTTTACGTTTGTGTTCAAGTTTTTGTTTTGAAGTTTCAATTGTTGTGGATCAGACACGAAAAACTTGTAAGTGATTTTGCTTGTGTGTGTACTAATTAGTTCTTTTGAACCCCAAGGCCCTGACAATGTCTTCAGGATTTGCACAAGAGATCTGTAACCTTGTAATAAAATATTGAGGAGGTCCAGTCATTCTGCTGACATAAAATAACACACTTCATATCAATGGGATTGGCTTTCATTTGTCTTACCAGCATTTTCTATGTCAAGGAAACTACAGGAACCTGAAGAGTTGAAATGTTAATTTAATTTATGCTTGTCAAGTCCACGAAGCCTGACAAGTGGACAAAATGGAATTTAACACAGGATGCTTCAGTGTCAGTAATATTCAGTGCATTTACATAGAGTGCACGGATGTCCTTAACACAGAATCCTACCTTGACATCACTAACATCATGAGAGCTTTCATATTTGGCCAGAGAGCCAATGCGATATTTCTCCAACATGTCCAGCACATGCTGGTTCTTGTGCACAGCATACAGAGCCCAGAAAGGTTCTAATGCTCCACCAGCTGCTAAAACAATCTTGTTTGGTCCTCCTGGATGACTTCCTATAAATTCTGTTATGTCGTATACTTCTCCTTTGTAAGTCACCCAGATGCCCTTTTCATGTGTGTTATGCTGAGCAACCTCTTCCACAGTATAAACAGGACCATCACTTTCTTGACCTTTTTTATTGGTAGAAGTCTTTGCTTCTTTGGTCCTTGACAACAGCTGAAAAAGATAAACCGTTAATGACTTTCTAAAAAATATATTTTAATTAACATACAGTTCAGAGCATTTTATTTTGCAGATTTTACTGACCAACCTTGATATTTTAAACTTAAAACAATAAACATGACTTTGAGGCTCTGTGGAATAACATGAGGAATGTTTTTCTTGCTGGCTGAGCTTGCAAAAGAGGCAAGAAATTAACTTTCCCCACACTGAATGGAGGGCCTGGTGCAAGGCAGGTTATTGGTGTTCATGCTCAGTCACATGATTCAGTTTTTGTGTCTTAGTGGAACAGTTTTCACACCCTCCCACCCTTAGCCAGTGCAAAATGTTCTTTCTTTTGTTTGACAGGTTGTAGTAAGGTCATTTTTTGTTTTTCCCTATGAGCTGGATTTTTTGCCTTGATATTCCACTTGTCTATTTTGTTGATGTTTGATAGTCATGTTAATGAAGTGCTGTTGCATTGCTGTGTAGCAGACAAATGGCATTCAGTGTGTGAGAATTTGCATGAGTTTTTCTTTCTCCTAGCCCTGAGATGATCCCTTACAGGAAATTTTAATACATTGCAATTGGCCTATTCGAAGATCTAAAATAATGTCCTTCAATTCAAAATGAATATTTAAGTTGTTTTCTAACTATTTTAAAATGTCTGCTGTATTGTTAAGGTACCGGTAATGTGACTTTTTCAATGTCAAACTGGGTGAATGATGCACGGTTTTCCATTAAGTTGCTTCATTAACTGCGACAATCTCACTTCAATTATACATATCAAAAATCCAAA
Organism: Astreopora myriophthalma; assembly: GCA_014634185.1. Classification (NCBI taxonomy): domain Eukaryota; kingdom Metazoa; phylum Cnidaria; class Anthozoa; order Scleractinia; family Acroporidae; genus Astreopora; species Astreopora myriophthalma. The sequence goes on along the minus strand of BLFK01000768.1, from coordinate 62,010 downwards.
TATATATGACCAGCTCCCAGTTGGCTTGATAGCTCAGTTGGCAGAGCAGTCTGCAGCACAATCACATGCTCATGGGTTCAAGTCCCGTTCAAGCCTGGATTTTTTTCAGGCTGACTTGCAACTGCTTAAATCTCTTCATTAACTGCAATGATGACACTTTAAATCAAATGTTACATGTCCGCAGCTCAAACAACTTTTATATGAAATTTAATATACCCCAGTACATGTATTCTCCAACATGCATTCACCTGTTATGGGATCAAAACCCAAACTCGCAAGTGACCAGCTCCCAGTTGGCTTGATAGCTTGGATGGTAGAGCAGTGTCCAATTCAATCACATGGTCATGGGTTAATTCAAGTCCTGTTCAAGCCTGGATCTTTTTTTCAGGCTTCTTTGCAACTCCTTAAGTTGCTTCATTAACTGTGATGATCACACTCTATTATACGCACATCCACCGTTCAAATATATGAAAATTTCATATATTCTCTATAACAGCCAAGGTCACTTATCGAGGGCCTAGCCAATCAGAGAGCCAGATTTCGTTCCACGTGACTGAAATGGACCGATCAGTGCACAATGCATCTCATTAAGTGTCCGCCGTGTTTTTTTTTGGCCGGATGTCTAGCTTAACTAATGAGCTAAGATTGGAAGTGACATCATGGGAAACAGGAAATGACCCAAAAATGTCACATGAGGGTGTCACGGGTCATGAGTGACACCCTCACGAGTGACCACCCATCCCTCAGTCAAAGTCTTGACTTACAAAAAGATGCCAACTACACTGACTACGCTACCTACATTTTATGTACAAGAAACGAGTGGGTCTGGTGGTCACCTACAACATAGAGCCAACAGTGCTAGCCAATCAAAGAGACTGTCGAGCCCAGCACCAAAGGTGGACAATCCGAACTGTTCAAGGCAGCGTGACGCCATGTGCACTATTTGATCTCACATATTTACTGTATTTTGTAAGAAGTAGAAGAAGATGACGACGACAACAACAACGATGAAGAAGAAGAAGGAAGTTCAGACTTGGAGACTGACCCTGACTCAAAGGATGAGGATGTCAGCGATTGGGACTCTGACTACAAAAACCCCTGGGAAACCCTGTGCCAAGAACTCAAAGAGTCCTTAGTCAACGCTATGACAAAAAAGTAGATACGTTCTTGAAGGAGGGGGCATCTGAGGCGGTGGGTGAAGCCAAAGCTTTCAATACCCTCCTAGCCATGTCCAAAGAAAGCCACGAAGGTCATACTTGCACTACCTTCGCTGGTTTGAACGTCTAAAACACGACCCTGCACACAGAGACGTCACGAAAACCCTTCATCGTTTCATGGAGGAGGAATCTATGGATGTTGAAGAGGCCACAGATGCTGCTGTGGACAGACAAAAATCCATCCAGACTGTATGGGAGGCAATCAATCATTACCTAGGGACACCTATGTGACAGCCCTGATCAGTGAGAGGTTTGATGATGTAATGTCCTCATTTTGTGCATTGGATGCACAAGGCCTTGGGCATTCCCCGGTTCGTGTGACATCTAGCATGACATCTAGTGTGACATTTCCCGGTCCAGCGTGACCTATGACATCAACCCCCTACTTCAACACGGACTCGGTCATCTTCGTCCTGGCACGTCCTGGCAATCTGCCCGTTCATCCACCTTTGGGCAAATTCCTGGTGTTAATGTTGGGAGGCGAAGACCTGCATCCTGTCTTCTTCAAAACATTTGGTCTACAAATATTTTTTATTGCTCATGACATAAGCTTAATATGCAACATGTAGACTTCATGAGCACGCAGTTTGTCTGTGTTAAAAAAAGACATTTTTGTTGGCCAACTATGTAGGTTTGATCGAGGAAAATCTTTTACTTGTCAAGGCAAGCTTCCCATTTGTTCGCTCCATTCGTTTGCTTTTTTGACAGTGCTTTAATTTGGTGGTTCCTCTTGCATGAAAGCATGTCAATTTCACTCCATGGGCTTTGAGTCACTCGCTATAAATGAACATTATTTTCTGGCTAATAGGGGTCAATCGGGAGACAAATTTCTTGCTTTGTTAAAAGAAGATGCTGAATGCCTTCATCTGTAAGGCAAGAGCAAGGCCCTGGCCAGAGGCAAGCACAGGAAAGGGAGCAATCTCGTTGTTGCAGAGAGGTTAGCCCATGCTTTCATCCTCAATATAATACCTTGGATCTCCAGTGGAAGAATGTCCCATCAGCTCTCCATGATTTTGACTATGGTTTCTCGGATTGGGGCACCCCCTTTTATCAAAACAGCCCCGACCAATCAGGACTCGTCTTGGTGTCACAGGGTCTTCTGGGGGGATATCCCTCATCCCCTCTCTAGACTGACTTTTTTCAAAAAGGACTGGTCCCAGTCCCTCATTGGTCCTCCCCTTTCTCAATAAGACTCCACTGCCAGTCTCCCTCTTGTGCATAATGCTTCCCTCTTGAACCAGGGATGGGTGGTCTTGTCGGTTTTCTTTCATTTATTATTATTATTATTATTATTATTTTTATTATTTTTAATTTATTTTATGTTACGTTATTTATTTTTTAAATTGCTATTTTTTTTTTTTGCATTAATCGTTTGTGACATTCATTTTTGCAAGATTTCCAGCTCACTTCCAGCTTGGCACGATGCATTTCTGGTCTAGCATGACCCATAACACCCTTACGTGACATGTTCAGGTCACTTCCTGTTTCCCATGACGTCACTTCCGATCTAAGCTCATTAGTTATGCCAGATATCCGTCAGGAGCAACTTAAGCAGTTGGTCACTTCAACTTCAAAATCATTACATACCCGTATCTGCAGTTCAAACATACAAAATGTAAAGATTATTCTCTCATACAATATTAATTATGCTGTGGTACAGTAGATCAATGATCACTGAAATACTGTTACCACAGCAAACAAATAATTTTGACAGGCAGTGTTTTCCAACAGTCATGGAAGAAAGTTTTTTTACAGCTAGTCTATTTTCACATATTATTGCTTATCAGGCCAAAGAATTAGTCTAAGAGAGGTATATAGATGTAGGCAGAAACTTGTGCCAGGAGACCTACAGTTATCATCAGGTCTCATAAACCTTTGGATACATTACTTATATACCAGCATTATACATGTACAAGCCTAAGTATACAGTAAAATAGCCGTAAATGTAACACGTAACATTATGGTTCAACATATGTACCTTTTGTTTGTTGATGACAAGACCAAGCCCAGACAGTGTTCCAACTAAAGCACCAATGACTGTATAATGAGATGACTTTTTGGATGCTGCATGGGAAAGGCTCAGATTTCTTTTAAAAGGCTGTGTCAAATTCAATCCTACTGAATACCTGTTGAACAAACAAAGACCAATATAACATTTTTAGGCATTACCATCACAACTATCCAATTACAAGTGAATGACATGTGCAACTGACCAACTAAGGCTCAAATCAGGGTTGCTTGAAACCAATCATATTCAAGAGTTTAGTTATGGTTACAAATTTAGCATATTAACTGAAGGTGTTAATGGAAAGAAATGGGCTTCAATTGGTTAAACAGAGAAAGCTTCACCTGGAACCTCTGGGAAGCAAAATTTGGCTAGTACGATTGCAGAAAGTTAACCTTGATGCCATGGTTAATGCAAATGGTCTGTGTTAGATGCTGAAACAAGAAAAAAATTGCATTCATGTTCACTCCTTGTAAAAAATAAATAATAATAAACTAATAATAATAATAATGATTATAAACTGCTACTTTTATTCAAAATGTCATCGGTAAAAAGAACCATGTTTACAATTTTTACGAATTCGAAAAAAACTAGACGGAAAATTGCTTTGTTTTGTTTCAATTACATTGCTTTGTTTCACTTAAGGGCTGGCACTTACAAATAGTATTGTAGCTGTAATAAAAATTTACACTTTATTAACAACATTCGTCGCAAGTGGAGGTCAGGTGCCCAAAAACAACCCTGCGGTTGGCCAGCGACCCAACCCCTGCTGGATGGAACCACCCCCGGGGCCAGCAGTATCCACAACCCAGCCACGAGCCCCCGCCCCAACGAAGGGATAAACCAATAAATAAGACAACACAAAACATGGGCACCAGTCACACTGAAAAACATTCAGTGGATGCCGATCAAAGTAGGCTAAAGTAAAATAAAATAGCAATAATAATAAGAAGAAGAATGAAAACCATTAGAACAAAGGAATGAAAGAAAACAACTGGCAAATAAAATGAATCAACATGACTGCATACAGGCAAGACTATAACAACCCCAAACTACCCAGATATATAAAGGGAGGGGTGGGAGGGGGAACACAATCCCACACCAACCAGAAAACTCAACGCTTCGCTAACCACACAGTAAAAACTACAGCCGAGCTGGACACGTAATGGGCAGACTGCTGACCGTTGCTAAAGGCGCGACCTTAGCAACTGTGTGGTTAGCGGAGCGTTGAGTTTTCTGGTTGGTGTGGGATACTCATACTAAGCATGTAAATACTCATTTTTTTGCAAACTCGTGGTAACTTGTTCTTTCTGAGATGCACAGCATTTCCCAGTGGAAGCACTGTGAACCTAAAGTGACTGGCAGTGCGTTTTAACAGAAAACAAACAACCATAACCTGATTGCCATATTATAAAGTACTTACTAACAAAGCCATAATGGGGAATATTGGCCCTCCGTCATTTATGTGCACTGACAGTGTATACTGTCACAACCTCGGGGCAGTATTCCTCAGTACAGCCCTCGCACTCAGTCAGTAAGAAGTTAATGATAACAGTTTTTATTTAATCAAGGTAACATAATAACCTCAAACTTTCTAACCTATGGCCCTCTACAAATCAAATATTAAAATTAAGCAAACTGTTGGTCTTTGAGGTCAAGGGGAAACAGGAATACCTCGGGGGAAACATCGTGCATGAGAGTGGAGATCCAAGAAACCCAAAATATATCTTTTACTTGCGACCACATGACCAAAAGTCTCCAGAGACACAGGTAAGAAAAACTTTGGGCATCACCTATTGCCACCATGTTGGTTTTATAAGCAGCAAGGGCTAATGAGGGATCTATTGTTTTTGGGCACCAACATAGTGGCAATGCAAGTCAAGGATGTAGATCATTTTGACTCACATGACCAGCAGCCATAATGATTTACTGAAACAAAAGGAAACATTTGCATGGAGTTCAATTCCCAGAGGATTGTTCTGGGACACCAAAATGGCCACCGTTTCTTTGTTTAGGTACACCAACATGGCTGCCATAGCTTTCCTTAATTACGTAATAGTTATAGTTTATATAGATTTCTTTTTTGATTTTTAGATCATTATTTTATATATTGATATATTTGTATTTTATTTATTTATTTTATGGTTGGTGTGATATTCTAATGATTTTACTGACCAAATACATGTAAATGTAAATAAATGTAAATGACCTCATGTGAAAACGATCTATAGTATTATCAATCGTAATAGTATTTTTAGTGTATTTACGATATAGATGTATTGCATGAAATATGCGCTTTCAAATTAGAAAGAAAGAAAACCACTTTTAAACTATAGAATACAGGGCCTTTTACAGTTATATCTTAGATAGAGCAGCTTGGCAGTTTGACTGATGATCTCCCGAGCCGTCGAGCCACTTAACAATTAGACCCGTAACCCACAAGGGCTACCAGTTAGCCTCGCCTCACGGGCTATTGACCCATGGCCCTTGAGGGCACAGGGTCTAATTGTTTTAGTATCACCCAACTAGTCGGACAGAAAAGGCAATAATAAAGTTAGCAAAATATGCAAGTTGAAGAAATATTTATTTGGGAATAGAAGGAAAGAAAGCGTCACGCTTTTCGCTACTCGCGGACTATTACTGATAGGATTTGCAGGATTTGCATTAGTTCACTAGTTGGGTGATCCTAAGATATACCTTACTCGTCCTTTCAACATCCAATTTGACTGACAAGCCCCAGAGCCACTCAAAGATATACCTTACTCGTTCCTTAAACATCTCGTTTGACTAATGAGCCACCGAGCCACTGTGGAATTACGGCTTCAAAAATGGCCCTGTATTCAGTTCTATAGTTACTCCGAAACCTGTAATATCTGATGGACAAGCATTAACATACAAACCTATTAAAGGGAACAACGATAACTTTAAAAGGAGGGAAATGATGTTTAGAATCAATTTTTTTTTAACATTTTCCAAAAAAGAATTTGCATGGGAAAAAAATGAATTCTAGAATCGCTTGTATTAAGTTTCAAATTTCACGGGTGCCGCCATCTTGAATAATTGTGACGTGGTTGCCCTATTGTTCTGACATAAAGAACTTTTATATAATAACAATATGGCAACCAACTTACGTCAGAATTATTCAAGATGGCGGCGCCCGGGGAATTTAAAAGTGGAAAGACGCTTTCTTGGAAAAATTTTCAAACAAATTTGATTGGAAACATCACTTCTTGCCTTTTAAAGTTATCTTTTTGTGGGAGTGGAGGTTCCCTTTAACAACTAACCTAGGAGTAAAACAGAAGACCTGATATATTCAATGACATGCAAATTAGTAGCAGGGTATTAAGCAGTTAAGCTCAGAAAACACTCTTAACACGTACGACGAGAGTATCTACCTTTATAATTAAGGATCAGAGCTTTAACCGCCTTAGAACAAGACAAACCCTCCACTTGTGTTCGCAAAGTGCAACGCAACCAGGATATGGCAACTATCCCGTGAGACATTTGGGGTACACACAGGAAGTGATGAAGTGCCACGTTTGCCGGCTGTGCGAATGACCGATCGGCTGTTGCTCAGAACATGTCGGCATGCTTCCATTAACAAGCAAAGACAGCTACAAAAGCGATGATTTCAAACCAGGATTGAAGCTTAGATCAAGAGTGATTGAATGGTTGCGGTGAGTCACATGAGTAAAATTCGTTTTCAATGGTCAATGGTTCTAGGTTGTCTTTAATTTTGTCGCTCACGTTGATCTTGATCTTTACAGAGAAATCTTTGCCAGTGAGAGTTCAAGAAATTTATTCTTTTTCCTACTCCTTAACCTATCGTTTGCGTTCGTGGAGCTAGCTTACGGAATATGGACCAACAGGTACTTAAAGAGAGACCTATATTCAATTATCCATGTGGTAAACCTAAGCTGAACTGCGGGTTGAAATTAAAATACATGCATTTCTTTTCAGCCTTGGCTTGATCTCAGATTCATTTCACATGTTTTTTGACTGCACGGCGCTTCTAGCAGGTCTTATAGCATCAGTTATTTCAAGATGGGGCAAAAACGAACGATTTTCTTATGGGTAAGTGAAGCGTATTATTTTGTTCAAGACTATTGTTCGTACACAGTGTAATACACTGCACACAATGTGGAAGCAAAACTGAAGCTATGCCTTTTGCTATTATTTGGACTCTAGTGAGAAAGAAGCTCCTTGAAAGCTTCTTTGTTAAGCAGCTTTCTCGTAGAACACTAATCAGGAGAAAATATTCAGTAATAATGATAGTATAGTAATAATAACACCAATTATAATACAATGTAATAACACAACAACCTCCTTGTGATCCTGTCACCTTAAATCCTGAGAGGTCCCCTTGACGAGCACCACCAAAGCTGGTGAGTGTCACCTACTGCTCTCAAAGTGAGATTATCATTTTCCTACAATCTGGATGTGAAATAGGCCTTGAATCCCCCTCCTCTCTGGAATTAAGTTTTTCATGGGCCTTTGATTCCCCTACTTCTCCAGAATTTCCAACTCCCTATGTGGTAGGGATGTTCATGTCATGTCGAATGTGAAGAAGACATCCTTTGCAGTTCATAGCAAATGCATTCACGGGGTTCACATGCACCTTGAAAGTCCTTGAAAGACCTTGATTTTCAAAACTAAAAATTCATGGCCTTGAAAGTTCTTGAAATTTGTTGCTCATCCAACCCAGATACTTTACAGTGTGGTTGAGTGGCTAACAAGAAAAACTGTAATTACCAGTAATGTTAATGGCCAGCTGAGAAGTAACAATACAAAATGGTGAAAAAGACAGGTAAAAACTAAATTCCATTGGTTTGATTTTGCACTGCATAGAGTAATTGAAAATGCAAATTGTATCCTTGAAGAGGATCTCTGAATTGTTGACCCAAAAAAGGGTACAAACCCTGCAGTGATTGATTTTTTTCGGCAATAAAGTCAACAAACTACAGCACATGCTTCCCTCATGTAAAGAGCCATTGATAAAGACCTCATGCATGATCAGCATGTCTGATATCACTGATAATTATGAGTACCCTGCAGAGATCCACTACTTTCAAAGCTTACTCTAGATTGGGTAAATAAGTTGGCTGCCAAAGCCTGCTTTAAATCTTGTGAAGTTGATTTCTTACCTGCCACTGTCCTATTGTTTACCTGTCATCCTACTTACATGTACCTTGACTACGATGATCAAGACGTCCCTCACAGATGCCCAAATTCCTGGCACCTTGAAAGTTGCTGTATTATCACCCCTGTTCAACTAAAGAAAGAGCATGCTGTTCACAAACAATTTTTAATTAACGAACATTTTTGTTATAAATTACATGTATTCCAAACCGAATGTTCGTGTGAAAGGTAGTCAAGAAAGCTGCTGGCTTAGCAAAACACATGCACGCAAATGAAGGCATGCAACTACACATACTGATAGTCGTAAAGATGTTAATGTACGCATGAGAAACATTATAATATTATGCTATTAGTTGCTTGTCAGTGGGCAAAGGGAGTCACAACTGAAAAGGAAATCAACTTCCTAGGCGGGAATCAAACCTGCATGTACAACCTCCCTGTGGTGAACTAGCTCATTTATCTAGGTTCCTGTACAAAGTACTATCCTACTGGTCAGCAACTTTGACGATGTCTAATAATTAAATAAATAAATAAATGAATAATCCTCTGTTGGCTTACACAATCACTGGTAACAGGGAACAGGTTAAGAATCCCAACTGGCCGGAGGCAGTTGGCTATGTCCAGCTGCTGGTCAGAGCAGGACTTGATCTTGGAATCACCAGATTTCAAGTCCTCTGCCCTGAGCACTCAGCCACCTCCCCCCCCCCCCCCC
>BLFK01000768.1:35560-52932 GCA_014634185.1 Astreopora myriophthalma | reverse complement strand
CCCCCCCCCCCCCCCCCCCCCAACCACATGGCAACCCTGCCTCCCTTTTATGGTTGTTGATTCATCATCATCAAGGGTCAAAGTTTGGTTTCGTCTTTGGGGGCTACTACAGTGTACATGTAGATCTCAATTTCTGGGCACACAGCTGAAATTTATGTGGCACAGATAAAACTTGTAGATGCCCATCTTAAGATTTGTTCCTTCCATCACATCAGGGGAAGTTGAAGTACTTGCCAAAGCAGTTGGGGGTACCATAGTTGGCTGTTGACAGTTTTTTGTAAATCAGTTTTTTCAAACTGGAGGATAAATATTGTTTTATTTTATTATTGACTGCACATTGAATCAATTGAGCAAAAAAATCACTGGAATATTATTCAATGTTCCATGGATTTATGTTTTTGGTTCTGGGTTTCATAGGCATACACCAGTACTGTACATGTACTTGAATAATGTGTCACTTTACATTAATTAAACTTGGGTCTCAACATTGTCCCCAAGTGACAAGTAAAATCATCATGTCCTTAGCCAGAGTAAAATCTATAAGTGGCACTATTAGAAGTTAAAGGGTTAAAACTGGCCACAATGGCAAGAATTGAAAGGAGCCTTCAATCCCATACAGTAGAGTTAATAGAGTTTACAGCAAATCAAAAAGGGTGGGCAAGAAAACATGGAGAATTCAAGAGTTGACTCTATCAAGACATGGAGAAACTGATAAGAAATGGCAAAATACACACTGAAGCAAGGAAAACAATGTAATTTTCTTGTTTAGAGACTGTGTTCTTACCATTTTGGAAAGGTGAAATGAAAAACAAATATTGCATGTAATCTTTCTTTAAAGTGGCTTCATTTTAGTGCCTCAAAGAAAAAAATATAAGCTGACTTTCTGGCCCATACCCTGCAAGCGGAGTTCAGATCTCCTTGCGTAGATCTCCCTAGAAAAATATTATTGAGTAGAGTAAGGGAACTGCTAATAGCCTTGAAGTTCTCTTTGATTTGCCCGCTTATCCAAGGAATTGGATGAGATGGTCCAGTTTCAAGCTGGTCAAACCAGTAAAAAGATATAATTATGTACAAGATAAATGGTGGCATTCTTTTTGTTTTGTTTTTGTATTCCTGCTTTATTTTGTTTTTGTTTTTTTGTTTTCTTTTTGCTGATACACAATTTATTCATTATAACAGACAGGTCTGGAACTCAGCCCCCGGATTATGTATTTTTCATTTGTAGGTATGGCAGAGCAGAAGTAATGGCTGGCTTTGTGAATGGATTGTTTTTAGTATTTGTAGCTTTTTTCATCTTTTCTGAAGCAGTTGAGGTACATGTACAGTATTATTCTTTTCACACAACTTCTCACAACAACTGAGATAGTTTTCTGTTGTATATTTTGTCAAAAGACAAATGAAAAATAATTAGAAAAGCACTGAAAGCTGGTTAACGGCTAACGCCACTACGACCTGCATCTGCAGTTACAGTGTCTTATGGTGATACTCTGCCATGCAGTTGACTCCATCACCTGGTGCAGGCTATACTTAATACAAGTGTATGTGTCTGGTGAAGTGTCTTTAAGACTGTCATTAATTTTTATCCCTCCTAGAGACTATTGAATGATGTGTGGTTGAGGTTCCATGCTTTTGCCTTAGTTGAAGCATCTTAACAAGTAATAATTGATTGTGAAATACAAATTATTTTGTTCTCATTGCAGCGTGCTCTTCATCCTCCAGAAGTCAAACATGAACGGCTGTTTGTTGTATCGGTTTTAGGATTCTTTGTCAATCTCATTGGAATCTTTGTTTTCCATCATGGTGGTGCATCAGGTAATTTTGCTTACTTCAGCAGTAGAATCACATTTTAAATGACATCTTGAAACCTAAGTGAATATCTAATACATGTAAATTCATAATTCATCTACAGTGGGGGCTACAGGTACTATAATGATTTTAGATTTTGCCCTCACAATGTGTTGGTCAGGGGTATGACATGGCTGCCATCTCATCCTGAATTCAACATTCAGTACAGTACAGCTGTAGGCACCTGGGAGTAGGGAAATTGACATCCAGTAGGTGCGCAGGGGTAGGGAGTTTGACTCTAATTACCTCCATGAAAATGTCCAAAAATTCCCTGGGTTGTGTGAAACGAAATGTGGAAGTGCGAAAACCAAAAAACAAGGTTGGAAAAAAGACCAAGTGGACTGTGAAAGAGGCCCTTAAATCTCATGCTATCCTTTGAGTTGACTTTTTTGGTTACAAAATAATTACTTTTAGTTGAAAAAGATGTACAGCATGTACCTTTACATGAAGCTCTCTCAGTACATGAATGTACATTGTACTTCATTTCAAACAAATTATGTTGTAGGCCGGCATACTCAGAAATAAATTGAAATGATCCTAACAGGAGTCTAACCTACATGTATGGCCTTCAAACTGCTTTCTTGCTTGCCTGAGCAAAATTGTCCTTGTTCCTGTACATGTAAAACTAAAACAGTTCCAACTATGCCACTTCCATTTTTGTTCCTTAGTGACCCTCATCCTTGGGTGAGAACAGAATGTACTCTATGGGAAAATGGATTGCTTGCTTGCTTGCTTGCTTGCTTGATAGATACATTGATTGATTGACTGGTTGATTGATTGACTTATTGATTGGCAGGACATGGACACTCACACAGCCATGGTCATGAACATAGCCATGGACACTCCCATGTGCATTCGCATGGTCATTCCCATGAGCACACACATATGAATGGGGGGCATAACCACAGTCATGATTCAGGTGTGTAACAAACACTATTTGTTGCTCGAGGGAGGCTTAAATATGTTTGCAGGGTTTAGATTTTGTTAACAAGAAGCAAATTTTTACTTGCCACACAAAATGATAATTAATCATGGGAGTGATGAATAATATCTGTTGTACATTTAGTCCACAATAATTTTTTTTTTCTATCTACACCATTTTAAACAACTTTCAATCAACAATAATAATCATTATTTCTTCACATTATTTTGACAATGATGGCATGATGTAGTAAAATCCTATTGGACTATTGTTTATGTTATTTTTTTTGTTATTATTTACTTTCCCTTTAAATCAAGCTGGTTGAAAAAGCAGCAACTAGATGTAGATAAAGTAATGGTTATGCAATGTTTGTTCACTTCTGCCTAACAGTTCTCTTCAGGACTACGCTCGAAAGTTCAAATTTCCATCTTTTTTTGATAAAGCCACAATTAAGCTCAAAACTCATGAACAATCTGTTTCAAGAAAACTTCTTCTTGGTGGGGATGATGGTCAAACTACATAAAGGAATGTTTGTTCAGTTTCCCTTGCATGAAAATTTGAACTTCAAGATGACTGACACATTCTTAACGATAGTTTTTCTTTGCCCTAAAGGCTGTTCCCACAAAGAAGAAAAGATAGAAATTTCCACTAGCAAAATAATGGAAGGTAAGTAAAGGCCACATCTAGAAAACCAAGACGTACAAAGACCGAAAACCTACACGTGTAAAACCAATAATATTAGCTTTTAATTAGTTATTATTGGGTCTTAACATGTATTTTGTAGATATTATGGGTAAGTTTCAGTTCTTGAAACCTAAGTCGACACCTGCAGTGTAAATGATGAAAGATAGGCAACCAGTAATCCTTCTTTACTTGTAAATGTACAGTCTATGAATTATGCGTTGTTCTGTTACTTATTATCATTTCATCCTAACGTAATTATTGTTTGAAAACTGGAACCAGATCTGTTAGGTCCTTTGATTGGAATGCACAGTGTACACTAGGAATCTTATGATATCCTTCCCCAAGTGGAATTGTGGAGTAATACACATTATTTTTTAAAGAAGGCCAAGGTTTTTTTGAAAGTCAACTGTACTGTAGAGTGAATTAATAATTAAGAGACATGTGACAAAACCATCCATCCTGCTCTGTACATGTACCTACATGGAAGAGATTTTATGTGTAATTATGAGATCAGTTTAACATCCAAGCCACAATCAAAGCATGCTGTATGACCTCCAAAATACTTTGTGCAGAAATTAATTTTACAAAAAATTAATAACTGCCAATCATAAGATTTCATGCTGGGTCCATTTGGGTTGAAATCCTGAAGGATCCATACGTGTATATGAAGTTGTATTGGGGAACTGTTAGGATTTTGTAAGGTTAACAACTGAGTAGAATTACATGTTTGATCATAATAATTATATACAAGTTAGCTATTCTTGTTAGGGTTATTGTGCAATTTGTTTACAACTAATGTCTGAAAGCATCTGCACGTAAATCACAATGTTACTACACTCTGTAAGGCCAATCGTTTGAGTGATTAACATTGCCCTAACTGTTGCAAGTTGTACACAAAAACTGAATCAATTGGTTGAAAATCAGGCAATATTTTTTGTCCCTTTGCTTTCCTGTAGCCCTTAGTTGTGGCCTGCTGTGTAGTACCTATGACAGTCAATTGCAGAAGTTGTGCATGGCTTACCGCTCGAAATTTGGGTGTGATTGATTGGCGAGATTACCAAAATACATAAAGAGCCAATGTCGTACATGTATAATTTATTTTTTGAAAAGACCAAATTGCTTTGAAGTGGCTCAGGTTTTGCCTGTGGCCTTCAATGTACCTCACAATTGCTGCTCTGTTGTTTTTTGTTATCCAGCTTCAGTTTTCCCCTGGTTGTTTTAAAAGATTAGCTATGCAGAAAAACTAGTACTTTTCCCCCAGCCCATCAGTTATTTATCTTCGTTTGCATTGACAACTTAATATTGAGTTTGTAGACTATTTCAACTCTTCTTTGAATTGTTGTCTATTAGTTTTTTTTTCTTTTGTCACATTTTTTCCTAGGAGTCTTTCTACATGTAATGGCTGACACATTAGGAAGTGTAGGAGTCATAATATCAGCAGGGCTTATAAAGCAATTTGGTAAGCTGAATGGTTGTTCTTTAATTAATTTTATACACAGTACTGATAATTTACAGTAGTTTCAAGGTAAACTAGGGGCAGCCCCTCTTTCACTTCAGTCATTGTTGAACCTGAAAGAGAGGCTGACGTCAACACAGAAATGATCTATTTAGCATTTTTCATATCTTTTCCACTTCCCACGCTTTCTCAACTCCTGCTTCCTGCTCTTTCCCTCGTCTCCCATACTCCTGCTTCTATTCTCCCGGACTATCACCCCGGCCATTCCCCTCCACATTATGCAAAAGGATGTCTTTTACCAAAAGACAAGAAAACAATCAGGGCAACCCCAGCACCTCATAAAATCCGAAATGGTTGCACCCATGTACAGCTGTAATAGCTAGGCAGTGGTCAGTTCTCTTTATTTTATTTAACTTTTATCAAGTAAATTTGAAATTAGCTGGTATTTCCTTCACTTTAACATTAATTTGTTGTACAAGTGTCCGTTGCTTTAATGCCAGTCTATAGCAGGGTTTCAAGATTCACTTTTGACACACTCTAAGCCCTTCCAAACATACGCTCTTTGAGCTACATGTACTCAGTCAGATTGATTGATTGGCATGCAATTAATGGGTTCTGACCTCTGGTCACTTCAACAATCTTTGTAAGTATGATTTCCACCACTCACTCACACTCTCTTATTAATTTTGTTGCACCAACTTTGACTTGTGCTTGTAATTGATGTATTATTATGGAAATTAATTTTGGCATTGCATATAATTTATGATAATTATTTTACAGGCTGGATGTTAGCTGATCCCATATGTTCGATGTTCATTTCTGTTCTCATTGTGTTCAGGTAAATGTACATTTATACTTACATGTGAAGTAACATACTACATGTAATTTTGTGTTGTGATTGTGCTGTGTAAAGAAAAGTAACAATGTTGTTTTATTTTTGCAGTGTGATTCCGCTTTTGAAAGAATCAGTTGGAATACTAATGCAGAGAATTCCGACGGGATTAGAAAAAAACGTGCACATTGCTTATCAACGGGTAAGTTTCTGATGCTAGCCTTGCATTGCCAGTATACAGTGCATGCTTACTGGAAGATATGATTTTGATACTTTTCGTCTCAAGCAAGCTGTTTTAGGCCAAGCTCGGCAGTCGTGTTAGTTACCTTACTACATAAATTTACATAAACTTTTCACGACACGTTAATTTCACACATTTTGCGATTCAAAAACTGAAAAATCGCAAAATTAAAGTTAAAATCAAAGTGATGGCAAAAATTAAGTGACTCACATTATGTCAATAATCAAGAAAGAATGAGTACAAGCATTCACAAACAAGCATGGACTTCTTTGTTGTTACTGTTGTCATATAGACCCACTGCTGTATCTTTTATTAATTTTGACGTCATTGCCATGGTCTACAATCTGTTTTTTTTTTTTTTTTGGGGGGGGGGGGGGTAGCCAGGGAGGAGTACCAACACTCTAAAGTTGCATGGTGCTTGTGTGACTTGTCTACAGTGCAAAACATTCCTTTAATTACATGTTGTGTCAATGTGTCATGCTTTACGCTGCATTGATTTGACAGGTGAATCAAATGGATGATGTGTTCAGCATTCAAGATCCTCATTTCTGGGCACTCAGCAGGTACAACACACTATACTTTATGCGCTAGTTTTTTTTTGGGTTGGGGGGGGTAGGGTTCTTAATCAATAGGGTTAGGATGTCCCTGTCTTTCAGCTAGGACCAAATACAACGTTTTATTGAAAAATGAAAATGTTATGGTGCTTGGGTGTTAATAATAATAATAATAATAATAATAATAAATAATAAATAATAATAAATAATGGTGATAGGACTGAGCGGACTACAATTCAGGGAGTAACCAGGCAAGTAATCTCCGAATCATCCGAGCATGAAACCCAAGGCCTATTTGAAATAAAGAGCATGATTACTCCCTGAATTTGACGACAGCAAGTCCTATTAGCAATTAATTGTAACTATAACAAAATTCAAGAAGAATATGACTGTGTTATCAACTATTTGGTACTTTAATTTGTTCAACTTTTAGGGGTGGGGGGCAACACACGCTTGATGATGCGTACTGTTCAATTACTCAGGCATGAGGCATACAACTGTCCAACTACAAACTGTCCGAGTAATGCTGAAATCAGGGCTGCTGATAACCAATAGGATTCGAGAATTGTGTTATAGTTACAATTACAATAATATTAATAATAATAAATTCTGTAATAGGTTTGCAAACAGATGTTTCAATAAACTGCTCATAATAATAATAATAATAATAATAATAATAATCGGAATTTGCAGTAGCACCTCCATAGAGTGGCCATTCATCCACTGAATCTAGATCAAATTGGGATTTGGAAATGTTGGTTTTTGAGAGGAGGGGAAAACCAGAGTACCTGGAGAAAAAAAAACTCTCAAAGCAGAGAAGAGAACCGACAACCAAAGCAACCACTATATTACGTCGTGTTCGGGAATCAAACTCAGGCCACATTGGTGGGAGACAAGTGCTCTCACCACTGAACATGAACATAGCTTTATTTACCGTCGGACTTTAGAGTAGCTTATGCAGCTGATATCTCCGAGCATTTACCCATCCAACCATGAGATTGCATACACAAAGGCCAGACCAGAACACCGGGATCTACGTGCCCTACTCTTCGTGAACAGTGTTACCACTGTGCCATCCCTACTCGCCAATGTTCCACCTTCTGGCGTTCCGCCTTTTGGGGTCTTCCTGGTGCTACGATCTTCTCTCCTCCATGTAAATTAATTTTGCCTCAACATGCCATTTCCGAGTTTACATCAGGCTCTTTTTCAAAGCGAGTCCAAGTGCGAAAGCTTTGTGATGGTAATATTGGTTTTACTTTGCTTAGTTATGAATAGAAACTCATTTTAATAAGAAAAGCTTCATGCTTAAACTCGATTTGAATTAGAAGATGAAGTGAAATGAAGTGTCCGGGCCGGACATGTAAAGCGGCGAGATTACAACCTTGTAGAGAGCCGTAATAACCCGCGAATCATAACAAAGATTACCTTGCGAAGCGAAACTAGAAAGAGAAACTATATAAACTTACCATATGATGAAAGGACGGCGTATGCGAGTGAAATCACAACTTTAGCGTACTATACACGAGCTCTTCTCCACGTGCGATTGAAAAGCGAACAAGCTACAGAAGCATTATGGTCTTACGTAGTCTCTATGGAAAAGAATGGAACCGCGGAATGGACTTAACATAAACGACTTGTTGAGGAATAGCCTCAACATGAAGTGAACTCGGAAGTTACCTATTTGCTTGACATTTCAAATTGATTGAAATGTTGGTTAAAATATCTGCTGTATGCAAAGAACTTGATGTCATTAAGCGCAATTTCCAGTAGCACAAGATACTAACGTTTCGAATTTTATTACCATAGTAATATGTGGATTGGAACACTGCGATTGCTGGTGGCGCCGACTGCTGATACACACAAGATTCTCAGCCAGACTCATCACATCTTTATGGAGGTATCACGTCATTGTCGTTCTCGTTTGCCTTAGTAATATGGTATAAATGAAGTTCTTTTAGTCCGTCTTGTTAAACTCCGTGTTTAAGTCTGTGTCATTAGATGAAACCCGTTGGAGAAGTTAAACAAGTGGACAAGATACGTTGCTTTGAGCTGATGACTAGTATTTACTTAAAGAATTAAAAATCTTACAGTTTCCAAAAGACACTCGGTCTTGAATGACCCTTTTCATTAGTTAATGAAATTCCAGGATAATACTGTGATTGATTTTATTTTACTTGTTAAAGGCTTGTGTTTATGTCAGTCAGGTTTCAAATGCAGGCGGCTCCGCTCCCAAGAAGAGCTGTTAACAGTTTCCCGGCAAGAGATGTCTTTCACACATTTGCCGAAGACATAAAGGGGGACTGACTGAATAGTTTTTGGTGGTTTACATGTCTTTTCTTTTTTTCACAGCTTGGTGTGAAACAGCTGTACGTGCAGATTGAGCATTCCTATTAAGACCAATACAGTATCGAGGAGAGGCAAAGAATTATTAACTTGCCACCGAGGACGAAAGAAATGACTCCTTTCCAGCAATACAAAAATTCTTAATTACCTTGGTCAGTTTTATTCCGAATTTTAGGCCATGGAAGTATGAGCCAAATGATGTATTAATTGTATTAGAGATGACGATACTGAGTCGCACAGCGCGTTCCCTAATAGCAGTTTAACCTCATAAAAAATTGAAGTGACCCGTATGGTTTTATTCACGGGAACTCAATTTACGTCCAGGATTGACCGCTAAAAGATGCAGACGCACCATGTTGGACATCACGAAGTGTCCTCACCCCTTAAGTCTCATCTGAACACCTACAATCGTACTAAGTCCCCTCCGTTTGTCCTTACCCTTTACGTTTTCCGTCCAAGAGCCAAACGCCGTTTGGATTAAAATCGATGGCCGAAGAAGTCTTGAATTTATTGAAGTGTTTTATTGTTAACTGTCGCTAGAACAGGTGCCATGTAAATAAAAGTCTTCTCTCCCTTTTTTTCTCCCTTTGGAAATAATTTTCTCTTGGAAAAGGTTGCTACAAGAAGTCTAATAATATAATAATGTTTTCAACTGTAATAGTCGTTTGTCTTTATTGGCAGTAAACTATTCCGAAAGCCAAAGAGGTCAAAGCAAATGCTTGCAACAAACTTTCTCAATGCTAAAAATGAATGTATCTGCAGTTACCCAAGACAGTAAACAGTTTTTTATTTATTTATTTTGCCTTGGGTCTGTTGGTAAATAGATCACAGATGACGTCAAAATGGGGTAAGAACCAAAAAGTGAAACAAGCCATTTGCCAATGATGCTCTTTGCACATTGTGAAATCTGTGTTTGCTTACCGAACGGACCCAAGGCAACATGGAATCTACACGTTAGTGTTTGTCCCATGTAGGAAAAGAAAGAAAAATAAATAGGCCTCAAAGCGCGCATGTGGTTACCGCAACAATTTTTATGGCAATTTCTGTCGATGTTTCCAAGACAGATTGGCTTGTATCGAAAAGAAGCCCAGTCATCGCAATCATACTGGAAAATCGTATTGTTCACAAAATAATAAGTCAAATTTTCGCCTCCTAAAAGCAATAGCCACGAAAACAATGCTTGTCCTTGAATTATCCCTCTGTGTATCTTTGCAAGGAGCTTGTGGTTTCTTTTTTACCTTCGTTTTTACCAAATGTGAATGCGCAAGCTCCTAGTACTCCAATGCATGCGTACCAAACTAGCTGGGTTAGCACACGAAAAACAAAATGAACACATTTTCAAATACATAACCGCTCAAAATTTTAATCCAAGTGGTACGGAAGTGCGCTGCGAGTAAGAAAGGGATCTGTCTATAGCTCCTTTCCGTGACAGAGGTAAAATACTGGTTTACAAAATTCGTTTGGGAAGTTATAAGAGGGGATGGCCAGCCGTACCCGGCGAACTACGTGTAAGCAATTTCAACCGGATCGCTGAGGCATTTCCGCGATGATTTGACAAGCTCGGTTTGAACGTTCTATCTACGGGTGACGCTCATTTCCACTAAGTGATAATGGGCGCTGGCATCGGTACAAAATTGAATTCAGCGGATGCTTTAAAAGTGGAAGACGAGGAACAGTTAATGGTGTGATCAGGGGCTACTGGATCTTCAGTTTACATAACGCTTTCGTATCCGGAAGTATCATACCGCCAAATGCTTGATAACGCTATATGGGCTCCTGACGGTTTATTGTATGTAATATTGGGGTGTGCTTGATCTTGAGTTGTGCTCTGTGGGTGTTTTCAATTCCCTGCTTTGCCCTGTTCTTCTGCTTGATATTCGTTCCTCCGTATTAGACACTGAACGTGTTGACCCGTCGAGACTCACATAAGCCTGGTCACTGCCATGGTGTGGCACCAGTGCTCTGGAATCTTTGAGCATTTGTTTCATTTCCTCGTAATGTTTATTCTGTTCTTCCATGATTCCTCTCATCTCTGTTTTGACTTCTTGCCTAAGTTCTTCGATTCTCTTTTCTTGTTTTGCGATCATTACCTCCGTTCTCCGCTGCCATTCTCTTTCCTTTTTGAGTTCTTGCAAAATTTGTTTGTGTTTGTGATCATTCGTATTTCGCTCTTCGCTGTCTTTGTCAGCTTTGTCGTGCTGTAGTTCTCTCCTTGCTTCTCTAAACTCTAGTTCTCCTTGAAGTCGTTCCTTAAGCTCTCGTCCCAGACTATTTACAAAATGCGCTCGGTCTTGAGCCTTTTTAACTCGGTCCAATGCCTCGCGAATAGTTTCTTGCGACTGTCGAAGGTTCTCTTCGTATTGAATCTCAGCTATTTTACGAATCAAAATGTCAGTACTTTCGCGCATTCTGCGTTGAAGGGCATTTTGTGACTCAGTAATTCCCCAATTCATTCGGCTCGTAGTAGAAGTACTTTCTAACGCTGGGAAGTGTATGCCTCCCAAGTCTCTCCCCTGCTCCTCGTCTGCATCGCGCGCCATTTGCACCACATCTCGGAGATTAGGTACTACCGCTGGTTTCGGCTCCAAATCTTCCTGAAGTCGATGCGCCGCCATTTTAAATTTGCTAATGGGGCTGGGATGGCGATCATGTGACAAATTTTCAACAACCTAAAAAGACGCCCAAGTAAGCAAAACACTGAGCGAACAAATCATACAATATTTGCTGATTAGGAAGAACTATAGTCCGCTAAAGCACAGTGGGGGGATTCGTAACAAAGGCAAATTCATCCGGGCTCGGGAACCACGATGCGCTTACTGAAGCTGACTCTTGAAACAGCCCGTCACTTCACAACAAACCCAGCATTTCAAGTCACGAAAAACACTAGGCGGTCGGGCAGAGGTTAAGAGCTTGAGGCTAACAGCAGGCCGGCCTGGTGGTGTTTTTCACTGTTGAGTTGATTTCTTCCCCTGTAGCAAGCGTATGTTATCTTTTTTTCTCCCCGGGCATTCTAAACGCCGTAAAAGGTAACAAAACAGGCTACTTTTCCATATGTTATGTTAAGTCAGGAATTTTGTGGGTGTGTCCCTGAAATGACGTCACAACGTGCTTTACGATGCAAGAAAAAGCAAAGCAGTCTGTGATGTCAACTCAAGAATAGACCCATGCCTCTCAGTAGCTGGTCAAGACAGAAGTAACATGTGAAAAAGTAATGTAAAGAACCTGTATTTTGGGTGGTATTTTAAACTTGAAGCTTGTGGGGCCGAAAAGGACACAACCAGTTTGCTCTTTTCGAATTAACTGCCACTTGGTGATGAGCGCGGGATTTCAACCCGGGACACCAGCATGCAAATCCCGCGCTCTTTTTCTCTGGGAGAAAAGCCAATGAGATATGTATTGTGCATGGTATCGAGGTTTGTCTTTTGGGAACAAGAAATATTTCCCTCTCTCTCTCTCTCTCTCTCTCTCTCTCTCTCTCTCTCTCTTTCAGCTCGACGACAACAGAGGAAAACAGAGAGCATAGGCTCAAAGGACTGGTTTCTGACCTGTTGCTGGGATGTGAGTGTCTTGGCCGCTTTCGACCATTGTCGTTTGGCGCCCTGATCGCCGGATTGTGCATCTAGCCTTTCGTCATGGTCTTTGTGTTCTCTTTCAACTGCAGCAGAAGATAATTTATATTAAAGTAAAGCGACAACCGAGCTCAAAACAGACTCCAGAAAGTTGGACGGTTAACCACAGGCACACCACCCACTTGCTGTGTCTTCTGTTCAAGTGTTAATGAAACAAAATTTCCTCATCTGAAGGTGCATTCTTTCGGGACTGTTAGATTTATTCCTTTTCCGCCTTAGGATTAGCAGAATGTATGGTACTGATAAGGTTTTCCTAAAGAAACGGAATAGTTATTGCGCAGGTGTCCTGAAACTAACGTTCGGAATAGTCTGGACACGACTAAGAGTGACATTTCGGCGACCGCGTATGATTTTCGTTATTCCGTACATTCTATTGTCGGGACCAGCGTAAACACATTGCGGTTCCTTTCATTCCTAAAAGGCAATAAGTCCCAAAAGAACACTGTGCCCAGAACACAGTACTGTTGTTTTTCAAAGGCTACCATTTCGTTACATGTCTTTGCATGAAGCGAAGCAATTTCAATTGTCGCGTACTGTTTAAGAGGGAACTGATACATGGATATGTCTTCTGTCCCGGAGTTCTTGGTGCGACTTTCATTCTCGAGCCCACCAGAAAGCTTTCCGTGCTCCATTGGCCCTGTATTCTGTAGTTGCTCCTATTCCGAAAACTCTATCAAAACTCTCGTACGGGTAATTTTTAGAAGTAAAGCATCGTATTCTTATCCGGAATAAAATCAATCAAACGCACCCCACTAATGTGCCCCTAGCCTGCTGGTAACAGACCATCTCGGTGAAGCACGACGCCATCGATTCAAGCAGTAGAGGACTTTTTCCGTGTTTATTTAGCCTCATCTGAACCCTCGGGGGGTTGGGAGAATTCTCGAAAGTTATGCAAATCCGAGACGCAGTCAACCCCAGAGTGTTCACATGAGGCTATGTAAACACAGAAAAAAGTCCTCTATTGCTTTTATAAAATATTTCTCAAAAATAATTCGACAAATGATGGAAAATGTTGTTTATGAACTTCTTGATTAAAGTAGATTTTTTAATACACGCTCTGGACCGATCATATTTCCTACAAGGCAATCAAAACGCGCATCTGACAACACAACCAATCAAAATTCGTGTGATGTCACAACCGTGTTTACATACTCTCATCTAAACACAGCTATTGACCAATGAAAGCGCGCGTATTATCCTAGATATTTTACGATTAATTTTCTAACATCACCACCGGCACATCGCATATGATAAAAAGCCAGACGAACTCATGAACACCTCCTGTCGTCCTCGAAATTCATGACCTTGTAGAATATCTCCCAGGGCAACAAATAAAACTGACGTCATATTTCGTCTAAAACCAGTGTGCGCCCGAAAGTTAAGTAACACCAGAACGCTAACTCGCCAGCAATAAGTTTTCACCAAATCCATGCTACAAATTTTATATTATAATTACAAGCCGAGGTTCTTATACTGTAGCCATATTTCCTGGTGTATTAAGGAGTAAAATCTCCGACTTTTTGGCCTTTTCCTCTTTTGGTCTCGCGGCCCACTAAATATGGTTGTGATTCGATCCTGAGGAACAGGTGTTCGATAGAACACTCCGCTTAGAGTTAGGAGTTGCCGGCGAGAAATGACCATTTGAAGACGCTCATAGCAAAGAAATGATTTGTAGTTAAGGTTATTCCCCCTAGATCAGCGAGAGAAAAGGTAAATAGACGATAAACAAAATTATGCAAAAGACGAAAACGAGTCTTAGAACGGACACACAGGCTACCCTCTCAATTTCAGTATCACAGTACTGTAATTTTACAGCACGTAATATTAACTTGAATATTAACTTAAATTACTTTAATTTCGAAGAACGCGCATCAAGTTCACTGGAAAAGTCAAACATAACACAACACGAAGTGCGGTTACATCCACAAGATCACTATTCTATTCTTTCTACGAATGGAACTCCAACACTCAGCGGGTAACCTGAATCAACAATCTAGTTGTAGTATCCGATCGACTCGACAGGCATCAACGACGTGTTTTGTTGTCATGGTTGTTTTGTTCGTGCATAGCAAGATTATCATATAGTTCAATGAAATGGTTCTTTTTGTGGGTGGTATTAATAAATGTTATAAGCAGAGAAGGATAAGGAACAGAGCATCATGAATCTGGTTAAAAATCGCGCAGCTGTCGCCAAGCGATTATTCGCTATATAGTCAGTTCCCGCTTTCAGTCAAAATTTACTGACACGACTGTTAACAAGCATACCTGCAAGCAACGTGTAAGATCGTTTCTCCAGCGGTGTCCAGGTCTTTTCATATGCCATCCACTGGCGCTGTAAGTGGCTAGAACACCCCATGCACACAGCTACGCGGCCTCCCGAGAATAAGCTGGCATTTCCGCTGTGTTTTAACGTCGCCAAAATTGGAAAGAAAGGACCATGTTTGCGCGTTTGGTAATACAGTCGCCTTATTGGCCCAGGACTGGGTTCGTTACACGCCACACATAGCAGACGACGATCTGCCATTTCCTCGATTTTAAGCCTTTAAATCCACATAACTTTCAGGACCATTAATTGGATTTACACTAGAAAATAAAATTCCTTTGTAAATCGAGAGAGGAAATAGAAGAACGACTTGAAAACTTTCTCCGTTCCCACAACATCATTACAAACATCAATTCAGTGACTGCGTACCTGCTGCGGTTTGTCATGAATTATTGATCCGCCCTACGGTGTGACTTGAAACAAGGTAGATAACTTTGTGGTAGTTATGCGTAGTTATTGTCGCTATGGCCACAATTGTTTTTAGACCTGAAGCGAGAAATAAGCCAAACACCTGCTTGATATCATGATCGAGACCACTGGCCAGTCAAAATATTCTCATTTATCATATTTTTTAGAACTTCTTTCTCAAACTAAACGTATACCAAACATATCACGTTCTTCCCCAGTCATGATTCATGAACTTATAAATGTAGTCATCCATATGAAAAACCCACGAATGACGACAGCAAACTAAGAAATGGTTAGCCTTGGGTTTCTGTAATCCTAGCCGGCTCATTTGGTTCTTCATCGTCTCTAATGCCTTCGATTGGGTGCGTTAACATTAAATCTACGGGTCCCCGGCGTTATTTTAACCAAAACGATTTAGTCAGTGAAAATTTCTAGCGAAGCACATTTCTGCTCACGTTTCTAGTTTCAGTTTTCAATTTAACGCCCTAACATTGGCTCATCTTTGCCGAATTAGATATCGCCATGACAACTAACGCTGAGTGTCCTACTGACGGCAATAAATGACCGTCATCCGATTGTCATGGGCTGATGTTCGAATCATGATGCACGAATCACCTGTTTTGGCATACATTGCTGTCATCATCTCAATTTAATTGCCTACAAGCATACGGCTAATTCCGACTGGCACTATTTTCGTTACGTCATTTCCGCAGACAATATGTCGCACACATGTAAAAGTGAACTCATTTTGGAGACAATAGTTTTAACGCAAGATGACATCAGCTAACAAGTTAACCAGCAGTTTGATGGATGTGCAATTATTCGGCTTCGGCAGATAACCTCGGCCTTGATAATTCTCGCTATCATGCGGTAGATTTTGCAGATACCGGAGCACGGGTGAAGTAAAACAAAATACTTAACACAAAACAACTCCAAATGAAGACTAATAGACCTAATCGGCTAACGCAATGTTGTACCCAATTCAGATCTACTGGGGTTAAGTTTCTTTGTTTATTGTATTTGCATTATAATGTAGCATTCACATTTAAATGATATGGAAATACTTAGAACAAAACATTTTATGCCCAAAGGTTTGAATTGGGTACAACATTGCCTTAGCCGATTAGGTCTATCCCAACTGAACAAAATACAACGCTTTCCGGTACACGCAGAAAGACCCTATCATGCTCAAACTCATCCAATAATTACCAAATGGCGCACAAAATGAATCGGATGCTGGATTTGCGTTTTCGTTCGCCTTTCCCACCATCGAAATACCAACTAAAATCAGTGTGATGACAGCGACGATCTGGTGACGTGTTCAATTAATGACGGTGATATAACTAAACCAAGGTTTTCTCAATGCACTTTTTTGGGTCTCTTTGTGCTTTCCAGTCAGTGATACTGATACATTTTGTGTTCGTCATCTTCCGCCCTATGCTCAAAACACGAATCAATGTTTTGCGGTGTTTTGTAAATTTTTGGGTGTATTTGGGAGGAGGTAGTTTTTCTCAAAAGAGAAGTGAAATTTTGAGAAACAAGAAATAGTGAAGATTTAATGTAGTTTGAAAATTAGTATGTACACACCCAAACAGCCTCCCTACCAACCTGGGGTGCTCTTGAGTGGGGGTCAACTGTCAGTGTTTCAAACTATTTCTTCCTTTTATCCCTCCTCTATACCTCTTATAATTTCATTCAAATTCGGGTGTACCCCCGCCTTAGATAGAACTGGAAACGGTAAATGGTAATAATAGAATAATTAAACGTGATTAACACAGAGATCTCAAGTCGATTTGTTACCAACGAGATTTTGAACGGTGTAGCCATCTACTGTGATGCCACAGGCGTCATGATCACATTCCTGGGGGGTTCCGGGTATGTTGCCTCAGAAAATGATGGACAATTGAAGAAGCCAAGATGTGTTTTCAGTCTTTAGTCTGAGCGGGAATGCGAATTCTTAAAAGTAACTGTTCTCATTCCCAGAACCCACCCATTGAAAATTTGCCAAGCTCATCCAGACTTGACCATGTTACTAAGTAAAGCAATTCAAGTATGCCTATGTGTATAACAGACAAAACAAAGAAACAAAAAAGATAAATAAATAAATAAATAATAAATAATATATATATATATAT
>BLFK01000768.1:14056-34066 GCA_014634185.1 Astreopora myriophthalma | reverse complement strand
AACGCCATAAAACAAAAGGTTTAATGAGCAAAAACAATGGCTGCGCACGTTCTGCACGTGCGTTTCACATTTTGGTACATTTCTTTGCCGTTCTCGGCTTAACAACGACGTGAAAAGACCAAATTTGAAGTTTTGTGTAGGACGTGAGTGCAAGACGATGAATTTTGCATTCTTTGTCTCAACTTTAACGGCGTTCGTACCAGTTTTGTTCCTGGACAATTAGTGATTGTTTTACACGCGCGACAATTTGGAATAAGCGCAAAGTGATAACAAGAACGCAAATGTATGTTTTCAGATGACGTTGTCCTAGCCGTCCTCGTCGTTCTTGCTTAAGCTCCCTATTGTAACGGGCAGTCATATGTTCCACTAATGAGCTATTGAGAAGAATGGGTCTATTGCCGAGATGACACAACTGCTTTGCATTCCAGTCTTGAAAGAATGTGGCGTTATTACAGGGACAGACCCACTCCTCCCGCTAGCTCAGTGATGGTTCAGGCGACTGACTGTTTTGTTAGCTTCACAGCGGAATTTCGAGAAGAAAACGGAAAAATTCCCTTGCTACAGGCAATTAATTTATCTTAACAACAAAAAGCAACACTGGGACCCACTGTAAGAAGCTTTTTTGTGGCCCAAATCAAATGAACCTATCAAAGCTTGAAGAACCCGACACAATTCTTGCAAACACTGTAAATCACAACAGGCCATTTTCGAGTCACTGTGTTTGCCTCTGGTTCAAAGAGACTCTCCTTGGCGCTAAACCATTCAAATGATAATGAGTTTGATTTGCATGAAAATACACAAACTCATTTCCATTTGAATGGTTGTGGAGCAGGACTCGCTTGGTCAGCATTAGATAACATTGGGTGAAAGCGGATTTCTGCACCCGCAATGATGACAATCCCCACTAAACCCCTAACCCCAACCCTGACCGCTGGTCACTGACTGTACCTCACCCTTATGTTATTAAATTAATGCTAACCGACTCGCTTTGACTCAATTTTGCTTCTGACTGGTTGGGGAAGCGGGCGGTTTTTTTAATTCCCAACATAACGAGCGCGCTGTCGTTTGGTCAAACAATTTCCTATTTACACATTGGTGCAAACTGCTGTCGTAAGGTGTTTCCGATAATGTAAACTTGAGAGTTTGCTCTGCACTCAAGAAGCTGGAGTCTTCCCTCGTGCTTAGCAGCCTCCCATGGTTGGGCCTGTGTTGGTGATTTGATCTGTGTCTGTGATTCGCTTTCGGTTTATACAGGAATCCTTTTTCATGGACCTAAAGGGGGCTTGTGAAAGTTATAACAACGGCATTGAAGAACAGTTTAGTCCATTTTGAACCTCATTATGTAAATATAGGAAAAGGAAGCGGATCGAGAGGCATTTCCCTTCACAGTGCATTTTACTGTTGTCTACACAAAAACGAAAGTCAATGCTGACCGTTCTGTGGTAGCCACTTCCACTGCGTGAGCTGCCATGGCCTATGTGGACTGGGTAATATGACGGTACATCGACTGTTCGAGAAGCAAAATGTGACTGAAACCCAAAACAAACCAGGAAAGGTTTAGAACGTTTCCACAAGGGGGATGGGAACAGTAATGTTTGTCGGTGAAAAGTAAATCGAGATACTTACTCGTAATGGGGGAAGAGAAGAGGAATGTCGCGAGCGTTGGTACTCCCGCATGTAATCTGAATAGGACTGAAAAAGGACACAGATGGTTAGTTTCTTGGGCAACCAGCGAATGCCAAGGTCGCAAACAACCCGGGAACAACATAAGACCGAGAGACTCTAATACATACTTCAGCCATACAGATAAACTTGTTTCACGTTTACTACATGCTTACATAATAACACAAAATAGAGTTCAATTCCGGGAGGATTCATTTGGTACAAACAACATGGCCGCAGTTTTTTCTGTTTTGGAATACCACCATGGCCGCCGTAGGTATGTGTGAGACCGCTCTATTGTTTCTATCTGGTCTTTCTGCATTCTTCACATTTTGGTGAAGCCTTAACTGCCCAAAATTAAAAGAAGAGATAGAAAACGTAACTTACTCCATGTAACAACGTCTCTCGCCGCACACCGCCATATCGATTTCTATGAAGACAGAAAGTAACAAGCATGAAAAAAAAAAAAGTAAAAAAATCCATTGCTATGAACTCGCTGCTTAAGAACTGGATAAGGCCTCCATGGAAATTACAAAGAAACTTACGACGTTTCAAAATGTGATAGTGTCAGTTTATTTTTACCTTAAAGATACAATTTCTGTTAGTGTTCCTTATCTATGCAAACATCACTTTGTTTGGGTTCGTGCATGCGAGGGACACAAGCGAAAGTAAACGAGCCCCAGGGTGGTGAGAATCTGGGAGGGTCGGGGTGGATGCTTCCCCGAGAATTCTGAATAAAATGGCTTGTCTGGGGCCACATTAAATGCGTTTTGAGGCCGACAGCAAAGAAAATCCAAACAGACAAGGAAAAACTTAATGAGACACATAACATGTTTCTTTTAAACCGTTGGTTCCCTGTAGACCGATCTCCGTGGCGCGCGCATGACCGGGGTGGGGGTGCTCCTCCTATCGCACCCCTCCCTGCACCGCGTAATTTACCAAGGATGTTTGGCAATACCTGTCTTCATATCTGGATACACTTTCATGGTGATCGCGAGAATGATGCCTGGAGCCTGAAACTGGATGAAATCAAACAGATTAACTTATGATTTGAAGGGTGTGATTAAAAAGAACCGCACAGAAACACAAGCAAGCCACTAAGAACTTTTAGTCAACAAAATTTCATTGGATATTAACAAGTGTTCGCATTAAATTCGCTCCCAATCTCTACAACTGTAGCTTAGCAACCCAGTTCCCAGCACAAAAGACGGGAAACGTTCCTAATGGTTATCAGCCCAACTATGCTAGCAACGGCCAAGACTGGGCCACGCCGACCGGCAATGCTACAGACACGAAGCAACAAAACAACGATATCATATGATTCATTCATCACGGGCACATTACCAGTTCCAGCGTCGCACCGGCATCGCGAGGTCACAGGTTCAAACCCCGTTGAAGTCCTAAATAATTTCAGGCTTCCCTACGCAATTGCTAAAAATGCGTTCATAACCGCGACGATCATAGCTTCACTTGATTTCATATCCGCAGTTTAATATGAATATGATTCA
This sequence comes from Astreopora myriophthalma, assembly GCA_014634185.1. Taxonomy (NCBI): domain Eukaryota; kingdom Metazoa; phylum Cnidaria; class Anthozoa; order Scleractinia; family Acroporidae; genus Astreopora; species Astreopora myriophthalma. Next base: position 30,896 of record BLFK01000768.1, on the reverse strand, counting down.
TTTCATGTATCATTTCGTTCGTTAAAATAACGATATTTTGAAAAAACAAAACAAAACAGAAAAAAGGTTGATTTTAGGAAACTATCACCAAGGATCTGTACAAAAAACCATGAGAACAATCGCTGCCCATTTCTAGCCATGCAAGAAATTTTTGCCTAAGAAAACGCATGAGGAGCTCACTGTTAACCCTCAAGACTTTGAAACGGAGAGTTTCGGGTTCCCGAGAGACACTTTCAATGGATAAACAAATACGAGGTTAGCTGTTTATTCCAATATAATAAATTTTCAACCCCGGATAACGTTATTTCTTGGTTTTTCACTGGCAGACTGAATCTCGGTTAGCAGTATTACACCTATGTGAGTTTGATTTTGTATGGGAAATGAGTGCGGCAATTGTGGCTTCGGCGAGAAACCATCACTTTCCGATCAATATGTAAAACTAAATTAAATTGGGCCAAAGCAAAGGTTGAGACCGAAAACAACTATTCCACTCGCCCTGGTTCAATAAGAGATTGGTTATAACCAACACGACGCCTGATTGGTTATTTACCACCTCTTATCCAACGAGAGCTCACGGAATAATCGTCAGCCAATTTCACGATGTTCGAGAGATTCAGAATCACATCAACGGAAAAACGCAAACCCAAATGGACGGCTGCTGCTGCTAATAGTACCATGAACACTCTCTTACTCAGCTACGGCCTGTTTATATGACGCGGACCATGTCGGTTAGGCGTCCTAGCCCGCTTTACCTACTTTCTTTGGTAAAATCTCTGTTCGTTTACATGAGGAGGCGAACTGGTCCGCTTGCCGAGATCCCGGTCTGAACTGCCGAGATCTCGGCAAGCCGGGCTAAAAAATTCTCATATAAACGGTCCGGTCCGGTCCGGTCCGGTTTACCGGTATGAAAGGTTTTCATGACGCACGCGTTGCCTTGAAAACGCAGCCATGAAGATCTGCATGATCATAGGATTATTTTTGCAACTTTTGTTTTAAAATGTCATTCCGTACTTGCTAGAGCTAAAAGATGAGGCTTCACTTTGAACCAAAACAAACAAACAAACGAAAAAAAATCACTTGTTATTCCAGAGGCAGGGTTGACCGCCGACCACTTCGTAGAGCTCTGCACTACCGCGCGGAAGGTCGTAGGATCGTGGGATTTGGCAGCTTACGAAACGACGACGCTACAAAACAATACATTTAGTGAGCAAAAGCAATGGCTGTGCACGCTCTGCACGTGAGTTTTACATTTTGGTACATTTCTTTGCCGTCATCTCCTAAGTAACGACGTGAAATGACCAAATTTCAGGTTCTGTGGAGGACGTTAGCGTGTGACCAAGAATTTGCAGTTTTCTCGCAACGCTTCTAAACCACTCATAACAGTTTAATTTCTCGACAGCTACTGCACATTTTAAATGAGGAACGACATGAAATAGTTGCGTACTGATAATAATGACACGAACTTGCATTTTTAAATGACGTCCTCGTAGCCATCGTCGTTTCGAAGCTCCCTATCAAATAACCCACACGCTGTTCATGAAGGGCCTAAGGGACGTAGTCCTCGGTGTGGTGGTCTATAACTCTGGCAAGCATGCATACAGTCATAGCGCCGCAGTAACTGACTGACTATTCACTGTTGTGGGAACCCTGCCGCACGATGCTCATAAAGTAAACTATTTCCCTCTTTTTAGAAGTTAGTCGATCGAAAGAGATAGCTGTGCCCAATAGGCAAGTAATAAGCCTAAATCAAGTGCGTTTCATTGCTTTTTGGTCAACCAGAAATTTCAGCCTGATGTCCCCCGTTTACCGCCGCACGTAGTTCTTACTCTGTCAATTCTTGCTCATTTTCCATAATGCAAATGCGTGAAAATAATGCTGAAGCACTGGTAACCATTCTCGACCCCACAGCTCATGACATGGCTTGACCGGCTGACTATTTTTACTGACGTTTTCAAAGATTGAAAATGTGGGTCAATAAAACTTTCAGGGACCAGGAATGAATAGCAGAGATTTTCAAGGTCCTTCAAGGCCTTGAAAAGGTACTCTCAAAATTCAAGGGTTTTCAAGATGCCTACGAACCCTGCCAATAGCAAGAGCTGAATTGCATGTATTCCAGAATGAGAATGCTACTCCGAAGTAAACACTCACTAGCATTCTGAGACTGATCCAAAACAAACACAGCCTTTATCTCCAGGGCCAAATTTGGTTGTTGATTACATAGCCATGAACATGTGAAATGATCATAACTGATGACATGACACACCCTTGAAAAACCATCACAGTCAACTGAACAGTTGCAAAGCGCTCTGGAAAAAAATTGTACGCTTGAACAGCTCGTGGATGGCCTTGATAGCTCAGCTTGTAAGGCAGTGACCAGCGCAATTGCACGCAGTCGTTCAAGCCTGGATTTTTTCCGCTTACCTACGATCAGAAAATTACTTCTCTTTCTTTTTCCTTCAAATTTCGAAGTCTGTTTGCTTAACAACTGACTGCCGAAAATTTAAGTGTACATTTCGAGCAGGAGACTGTTGACTTTTGACTTCACGCGCATTTTCTCTATTTAACGGTCTGCCACCACTCGCGTTCAAAATTGACCGGTTAGATTCCAGACGGCTGGATCGAGAAAATGACGTCAATCATTCCCTAGTTTAAGATGCGGTGAGTGCACGCAGGTTATTGGGTATGCAAAACACGAGTTTCAGAGTCTTAAAGCCCAAAACTCCTGTGCTTCATTCTAAATCAACCGTGTACAAACACACTGCATTCTTAATCAAGTGACTGTATGACGACACTCTCTCCTCCATCCAGCTCTCTATGGATTTTTAAGTTACAAATGGTGGGACAAAGTTCAACAACCGTGAAATGAAATATGATTTGAAGTGCGGGTTACAGATGAAATGGAAAAAATGATCCTTGCACTTGCTGTACACGGGCCATTTAAGCCATTCACATTAAAGAAGCCTGTAAAAATCAAGAGCTTCAACGGGACGCAGTAACCGTACTGTGCTCTACCATCTGAGCTACGAAGCCACAGGTCAATAAAAGCTGTGATCGTTTCATTCAAGGAACATTTCTTGTTTTCACATTTAACATCTCCCCATACAGTTTCAGCCATGAGTGTTGGTACACAGCTTTTCGGTAAGCAGTTTCCAAATGGCTTGATTTCAGGATGCCCGTCCACTTATTAGCATATGAATGGATTGTATTGTTAGCTATGTTTGGTTCTTTAAGAGAAAGCACTATGCAAATCAGTGAACGGGTAGAAGAAAAAATAAAATTCATTTTTGATCGTAGTAGGACTTTAAATCACTGCGATGACCATTCTTATACGTTAAATATCAACTTTGATTCCTGTCTTTTTATCAACAGTCAATGTTATCCACACAACAAAAAGGTACTTTACCTCGATGCTTTCTTTTCAATTTGCGTAATTCGTCGGAGTGCCTAGGACGACGCCTGATGATAAAAACATCTTCACGTTAAAGGCTGATTCAAAAATTGCAAAATCCTCACTGGCAAAAAAAACATTTTCCCAGGCACAGAGGCACAGTGACAAAATTCCACCCATCAAGATAACGGACTGCTAAATGTACAAAGCTTACGATATAAAAGCATTCATCATAACCTGTCGAGGTTTGAAAGTAAGTTAGAATCAGGTTTAAGTGCTATGGAAGCCCAACCCTGTCACCTCCACACAGCAAAACCGCTTGCAATCCTTGGTCGACTCTGCTGTAAAGTGAATGTCAAGAGGGCTAACACCACGCATAGTATTGTCCTAGCCTGCGACGAAGATATCTAAAGTCCTTTCCTGACTTGAGCTCAACGCAAACTCAACGACTATTGGCTTAAGTCCAAAAGGCGATCGTTTCCCAAGTCTTATTCACCGTCCAGCCACTGGCAACATCTTATACTTTTTTATACCAAAATGTCATTCGCGAAACATGCACTTGCATGTGAATAACAAAAAATAAGCACTGCTGGAATTGACATTGCTGCAGTCAACAATTGTGCACAATAACCACAAACGGCACCAACATAACACATTGCATTCACTGTATGCAACAATGCAAAACATTACTGTTCAGTCGAGTCTTAAGTTATGCAACAAAATGCAAAGTGTCTTTCGTTGTTTCCCCAACATGTACACCTGAATCTTACACCCTATAAAGTCACTCTTCACGGCAAAAAAGAGAGCCAAGCACCAACTGAAGACCGCACAAACTCGTGGATGGGAGCACTAAATGAAAAACTTACAAAGGCCGAATCTTTTAGCATTGATCATCTGCCTAAAATAGCGCAAACATCGCAAGAGGAATTTCTTGTAGGGAAAACAGGAATTTCTTTGCAGGTCCTACATCGAAACAGTTTTGGAAAGCATCCGTAATTTTGTTACTCCTTCAGCTTATAATCTGTTGCCAAAAGGCCAGAGCCCTTGACACAATTTTCAGTCTTGTGGTATGTCCATTTTCAACATAACATCTTGATATGCAAATGAAAAGTCTTTTTTTGATGTAAATCCATTGAGGAATTCTCTAATTCTTGAAAGTCCTAGGCTGATGAATGGCTTTAAGTCCATTTCAGAGTGAAGATAATGCTTGCTCAGAATACTCTCACACATCCTATAAAAGCACAGCAAAATACAGGATGTGAGAACAAAACACCAACTGACTCCAAAGGGAGTGCTCAATGACTCATAGAATGAACCTCCACAATGAATCCTTAATTTCCTCCAGCCCCACCAGTGGGGCACAGCGCGTGGCAAGTCGTGCTATAAATGACAAACATGCAGAGATAATTCCATGGTTCTCTGACTGCTGTGGAATAATGATGTTAAATAGGATCCTCTATGCAGCCAGCAACAATCACACATCCCTGTGGATCACTGAAAATATGATCTCATGCACAGTCAGTCAGTCTGACAGGCTTTAAGTGACTTGTATCCACCAGCAGGCTATGATGATTGGTGCTAACCTAGCTGAATCCCTTTCCTTCCTGTGTCGTCGTTCTGACGACTGGTGCGGTGTGTTGATGTCAACAGTCTCATCTTCAGGAAAAAGTCGACAAAGGGCTTCACCCACTCCAGGCTCCACTTCCTACAAAACAGATTACTGTCAACTTTGCTTAACTACAAACTAGAGGGGCAATAAAAACCTCTCAGAGTGTACAGTAAACCGGATTTTCAAGATTTCAGGGTTTGTACACTACTGATCCATCAAAATTCCAGGACTATATTTACAAAAATCCTGGACCAGGAATTGCCAAGAAATTAACGACAGGTACGATTTTGCAATATTTCTCACGTTCATTTGTTGCCCGCAAAAAAACTTGAAAAATGTGAGGAAAGAAAATAAAAAGAAAATCATTCACTGTCCTAGGAAAAGTCTAATTTTCCATGACTTCCAAGGGCCAACACATATTTTCCAGGACCCGTACGAACCCTGAGACTTAAACTGATTAAACTTAAACTTGATGTCAGTTATGTGCAGCTTCCAAATATCTTGTACAGGCCAAACAACCACCCCCCCCCCCCAAAAAAAAAATACAAGTTCATACATGAGAGGCAATCAAACCATAACCTTGAACACCCTCCTCAGAGACAAAGAAATTCACTGTTCACTGAGGGTATTTTTAGGCCCGATTTACACGGTACGACTTTGCTGCATGCGACAAGCTTACGACAGGCCTACATGTACGTTACGAACTGTTTCGTGTAAATCAAACCTACAACTCACTTACAACTGTCGAATACGTCACAAAAAATGTTGTAGGACTTTTAAACATATTTTAAAATTCTACGACAATCCTAAGCACAGTCTGTGTTTAGTAGCGCGAGTTGTACGCGGTTTTTTACGTTGCGCGAGCAGCGCGCGTTGAGGAAATCGCATACGACAATAAAAGTAAGCAAAAGTTCTGAAAGTTGTACCATGTAAATCGGCCCTTATCAACACTGACCAAGCAGTTTCACATTGCAGGCAGGTTCAAATCCTGCTCTAATCACCAAACGGGATTTGTCTTCAGTGGTCCCAAATTAGCCCTTGGAAGCGGTTAAGTCACGTGCTACAAAACCGCCATGCTGGTGAGGAAGCAACGCACTGGGACAAGACAAACAAAGAAAATTACCATTTCAAATGATGTAAGCTCTTTGTTTGTCTTGTCCCAGTGCATAGCTTGCTCACCAGCATGGGGGTTTTATAGCACGTGATTGACCAGCTGCAAAGGGCCTATTCAACTCCAGCATGCTTTGTAAATAGCCAACCGGTTGCCTCTTTCAAGTCGGGTTTCTTCACAGTGTTATGGTTATTTAAAATGTTTCTTTCAGTAAAGCCTCCTACCACTTGGGGTTTTAAAGGATGTTATCCATGAACTGGTTAACTATTCCAGGTTATTTAAGTGAAGTGCCTCTTAACTAGCTTGGTAGTTGCACAGTGAATGCGCATCCACCATAAAAATAAAGGCGTATACCTGTCCATCTCGGCATATTTTCACCTCTTTGTTGTCATTCCAAGGGTTCCTTAAATGCAGACACTTACTGAACCACAGCTCTCTCCTATTGATAAGTCACAACAGGCAACCTTGTTACTTACTCCGTATGAAGAATATGAAAACAAGTTATGTCAGAGAAACACTGAGATGCATCATGGTGGTGAAATGGAAAAGGCCTTTGGTTTGCATGTATGAATTATTAATGAACTTTAAAAGCATGATCACAAAAATCTGTGTTTTCTCCATAGCTACACTGTAAACACACCTGTTAAGCCACTCAAGTTTGAAGACTCCACCCAGAGCTTTGGCACTCATTCCTGGTGGCAGCACCCATGGGATTAGTGGACCACCATGTGTAGCCTCAGATGCCAGCCGTGCAAAACCTTGAAATTTGCCACTTTCTTTCACAGAGAAGATCAAAATGACATTTTTGTACCTCTGAAAAATAAATTCAAGCAGTTTAAAGGGAGGGAGCTCAATAATGAAGGGGATCTGGTTTCAGAGGCATGTCAAAAAAGTGCTGCAATCTGCCTGACAGAAATACTTTAAAAACCACCTTTTCCGCTGAAAGTCCTGCTTCAGAGTTCATTTAACCTGGCATGCACATCTTTTTCAAGATTACTTTTTTGCTACGTAATTCATGGATTCTGCTCAAAATCTGGTTGAAACTGCTGTACATATTATGCAAGCAAAAATGCTCCCTGTGCCAAGTAAAACTTGCGCCCAAAACAAGCTGGCAGAAAATTTTATCCAAGCTTGGACTTGGGAAATTGGTCTGGCAAGAAAATTCAAATGCCATAGACCGAATTCATAAATGGCAGCTAATAAATTATTCTTTTCTCTTAATGCTAATTTTCCTCACTAGCCTCGTTAGCACGTAAGAATTGAAAAGAATTCTCGCTTTAAAATGAGGCTAGTGTGGAAAATTAGCATAAATAGAAAAAAAATAATTTATGAATTCGGTCTATTAAATACAGAATGCTACCAAAAGCAAACCCTGACAGCCAATGAAGCCAATGCCATGTTCTTATTATGCTGTACATGTAATTAAAACAGTGAATACATTAAATTATCTTAATAACAATTAATTTTGCTCAATGTCTTAGTTTTCAAATGCCATCATTTTCCGAGGCTCATGAATGGAATGTTATTGAGATTGTTGGCAATAATAATAATATTACTAACAACTTAAATGCGAACTTGAGGAGCAGAAAAAGGCTGGATATGAGGAGATATGTTCAGTGAAACAACAAGAATAAAGTCAGGTTGAATTACAACTTTCGAAACACTCATGTCAATGGATTCATGTTGGTTGTTAAACATGTCAACTTTTGTAACTTTTGCAACTTTTTTAATAGTAATAATAATAATTACACGTACATGTAGTAATTACAACAGTAATAATGATGGTGATGGTAGTAAAGGTTAGTGATAGTACTCGTAATCTGATCCCCTTGGCTTTAATGACTTCTCATCATGCTCGTAACTTGTTAGCAATAGCACACCTCCATGGTTAGTTGAAGTACTCCTAAGCATAATATTACTAAAATAGTTATTATAACATCAGGTGCAAATTACATGTAAGAACTATAATTATTATTTTATAATGGAGAAATAAATGAACGAAAACTGTATTTTATCTTACCTGAAACGTAAGCGAAGATGAAACAAAACGAAAGCCTAGAACACATCTCAGTTATCCTGTTTTGTTTTTTTTAATAAAAACCTGGCCCAAACTAACTGAATGTTTTAACCGGCTCTGATTTAACGAAAAACTCTTATGCAACTTACAATCCCTTGGTCCAATAATTGCCCTTGGAGACTCACAAGACACACAATTAATTAACAGTACTACACTAGTTCATTACACCCACCTTGAAGGATGCATTAAGTTTCTTCTCATTAGCTTTAGGTGTTGACCACACCCCCTGGTAAAAGATCAACATTTTTATTAACCCAGTGACCAAAAACGTTCCTCTCAGACCAAACCATCACATAAAAATTCACACAAACTATAACAACTTGTATTGGTGAGACATTATTACTCTGGACATAACTGAGAGGTAGAACAAGGGCCAGTACAATGCGGAGTGAACTCTTTCAAGAAAGCTCTTTTTGTGCACTGTAAACACTTTGAACAAAACCAAGAAATGCTAGATATGGGCAACATGGCAATAACATTGTTATGCAAGTTCAGAGGATGCAATTTCACAGTAAGTAGTGAAATTCAAATATCTTTCTTTCAAAGTCAAAACTTTGAGTCAGATTTCACATACCTGTATTATACAATATACTTTCAAAATTTACTCCTTACTGTATGGAAGGTAGTGTTTTACTGGGAACCAAGGCACTTGTAGATTCCATGTGCTACTCATCTAGGACCCAAGGGGAGCACTTTCCCTATGTCACCCTTTTGTTCATATTATTCAAAGATATAATGATTCCTTACTTTTCCACCCTTTAATCAACTAATGAACTTCTTTGTTTCGCCTCCATATAATAAAAAGAACATTACACATGGGCCAGAAAAATAATGAATTGTATGTTCTTGCAGCAAAAAATAATACTGTTCTTTTCACTCAAACACAATATATATATATTTTTGCCAAAATGCATTATCATTACATGTATACACTGTACCTTTGCCTTTGAGAGCGCGACATTCTCGTGATTGTTACTCTTCATTACAAAGTACTGAGCCTCCTCAAAGAAGTTGTCCACATTGATCTTGTTTTTCTGCTTTGATGCTTTAGCCACCTTACTCTTAATATGAAGGCTCTCTGTTGAACCTGAGTTCTCACTCTCCTCACTTGACCTCTGTTCTTCAACAGCTGATGAAGCTTTCCTTTTCCTCCTTCTTACTTTAGGTTTTTGCTGTTGCATCCCTTCTTCTTCATCACTTGCATTTTCTAAAAAAAGTAAATCATTCTGTCATCACCATCACCATCATTATCCCCATCATCACCTTCTTCATTATAATCATCTTTTATTTCCCCTCACACCTACCTGTAAACTTACACAGCTAATAACCTACATAAATTTTTGTATGATTTAGATTAAAAATTAAACAGGTCAAGTGTAAAAGTATGTCACCTTGTCTACTTTTCCCTTCGTCTTGAGAAAAAAAAGAGAAAACTTATTTTTATGAATAAAGTATGTCGACTGTTTTGTCGTTTGACATTATTTTCCCTCCTTCTTACTGTGGGCCCAGAATTTTAAGTAGGTACTTCATATATCATGAATTATAATAAATCCAATTTAAACTGGTGAATAAACATTTGCTGCTGGCGACTATTTTTCGCCAGTTAGGCAGCAAAAGGCAACTACAGCAATTTTACATGTAATTTCGATCACTGTGCCAGACCATTTTACTCATCGCTGGAGGACCTCTCTCTGGAATTAAAGGGTTAAGTCCAGTTGATCTATTAACAACATCCCTTGATACTGCAGTTCACATAATTATTTTTCTCAATCCTCTTCATTTTGGTCACAAACCTGATTCTGATTTAGACGATATTGATGATGTTGGTGTTGCTGATCCTGTTAGCTCATCACCATCGCTGAAATCATCCTCTAAACTGGCATTACTGCCTTCACTTCCCTCCTCCAAATCGTCGATCACTTCCATATCTTCATCCTCAGCACCAGTGTCTTTGCTTGTTGTCTCCATTTCTTTTGAGCAAGACACTTCATTTTCTGCAGCAGACTCCCTCACCACTTCATCTGAAACAGTCATGAAAGCTATTTGAGTAGTTAAACACTCATGCTGCACGGATACCCATTGTCTGAGACGTCAAATCAAATCAGTTGTTAGCAGAAGAAACGAGTCTTGGAGGAGTTGGGAGTGAAAAGGGTCAAATGTTGTTGGAAGGGAGGAGGCTATCAACATTAACACCTCCTTCGGAAAAAAAATACATGTAAGTAACTACATAACATTACTCAAGTTTTTCAACAAAAACAATGATTTCAAAAGAGTATGACTGTTTCATGTTCTAAACTAATCTAAACAATAGAGAAAACCAGTCACCAGATTCATCTGCGACATTCTCTGTACTGGTTACATCGAGAGTTTACAGAGTTTTCACCAACACATACATGTATGCCTCCCGCTTTGTCTTTTTAATGAGCTTCTTTGTGCGAGCTCAAACATTGTTAAAGCTCAAAATTTCTGCCTAGTAATCCACCATTTTCGTAGATTCTGACTTCAAACTGGAGTCAGAAATAACTGTTTGATTCCATCAGATCACACACTTGTTACTACAAGTAGCATTAAAAAATTGTTACAAGACTTTTCCCATCCTCAGGTAGAGTCTAAAGCCAATGAAAATAGAAGCTCCCATTTTCAACAACTTTGATGACATCACTAGTCCTAGTCTTCTCTTCTAGCAGCAGTGGCTTAAAAAATTGTAACTTTGGCAGCCGATAAAAATTGCACTTTTATCGAACACGAACAATCATAGCAGAATTTTGCTCAACATGAAAACAAAAAAGCCAGTTTACATTCATTATGATAATCATAATCTGAAACAACTGAACCTAGTTTAACAAATTTTAAACCAAGAATAAATTAAACCACAGCAGATACACATGTAAAACTGTTCTTTGCAAGGAATAAATCTTGTGCTACTGTGGAAAGGGTGGGTCCCTTTCCAGTGTTCCCAAAAATCTTTTTACAGCACTTACAACACTATTATAATATATGTCCTAACCTTTTTTCACTAAGTTCTCCGTTACCTCCTCATGTGATTCCACAGCAATCTCTTTGGCCTAAACATACAGAAGTATTTACTGTACACTGTTTTCTTTTTTAAGTGTTAAGAGTAAGGTAGTAGTACTTCACTGGCGAAAATATCAGGTCAACATTACTTTCAACTCCTCTTATGAAATTATACACTTGTAATCATCACAATGAGGTAGAACAACAGACACTTTGAAGTTTATTTGTTCCTTCTTTCATTCATTTCTTTATTATGCACTTACACACTGCAACTGGCACCCTCTTTCTTACCCAAGGCTGGCTCAATATTATTTTTTAGCCTTACGGTACAAGTATTTCTCAAACCCTGAATGCAAAGCAGTGAGAAAAAGGGTATTGTTTCTTAGCCTTAAGTCAAAAGCCAAGTGAAAAATACAGGCACTTACAGTAAGTGCAAAACAAACAATCATGCTAAATCAGACACAAAACGGTTACAGTTTTCAGCCCGTGGATCACTTTGCTTTCCAAAGCAATCCACTACACTGTATAAGAAACAATCAGCCAAGTGCATGTGTGTGAGACATTAACAGGTCACTGTCATCAAGGAGCATGCCCCAGCCTCTCAAATGGAAATTTAAAAAGTCTAAATTCTTCAAGTTGGTGGGTCAGTGCAAGCAATCCAGGTGGTAAACAAAGAAACTCATCATGAAAATGGTCACTAAATTAATCTTCTGAAAAGAGCAACACAGCATGGGCAAAATGCTACAAATGTATGAACACATCATTCTGAAACCAACACCAACCCGAAGCTGCTTCACCTGCTTTACTTGCTTAATTTCAGCTTTTGCAGCTTTCTTAGTCTCCCTGCCAGTGCCTTTTTTCCGCTGCATCTTCTCAGGCTTCTTTTCAGGTGACTTGTTCTTCACCAAAACACCTTCAACATCTCTGCCTTGAGGTTCTTTATCCCCAGCATAACTGGCCACTGCTGTGGTGTCACTAGTTGCAGTCTCAATGGGTGTGCTGTGCTCGATAGGCTTTGCCTCTTTCTTAGCTGGGTGTCCTGTACTTTTCTTCTTCTCTGCTGCTGCAGCATTTCCTTTTTCTTTGGACACCTTGGGTTGCCCTTTGATGCCAACTGGAGTTTTCTTCCCAGCTTCCTTCTTGACTTCCTTCTTCACAGTTTCATTCTTGGAAACATCTTTCTTCACCTCTTTCTTTACAATTTTAGTAGTTTCTTTCTTTTTGGGACTAACTGTCTTTTTGGAGGAATTCTCAACTTTCTTAACAGTCTCCTTCTCCTTGTCTATAACCTCTTTAGTTTCACTCAGTGTTGATTGTTCTTGCTTTTTCTTTGGTTCCTTCTCAGCAGATTTGCTCTCAGCTCCTACATCAGTTGATTTCACCTCTTTCTGCTTAATGTTCTTTGTTTCTTTCTCCTTGTCTTTGCCCTTGTCTTTTTCCTTGCTCACACTATCAGTCTGGCTGGAGACCTTCTCCTTGCTTTTAGCTTTGCTTTCTTTACTTGACGTATCTTTGTTGTGTTGTTCCTCTTTCTCTTTACTCTGCAGCTTTTCTTGTTCATCATCTACTGTGTTGGTGGTCTCTGCATCAGCAGGCTTTACAGTCTTGGGTTTACTTGGAGCTAGGTTTGAGGTTTTCGAGTTCTGAACACTAGTGACTGTCTTCTCTCTGGGTTGGCTTTTTGGACTGGACTCTTTTTCCAGATGCTTTTTTTTCGGTGAACCACTCCTCACACCATCTCTACTTGCTTTCCGTTTTCTGCTAGGTGCTGAAGAACATTAAAGGAAATAACTCTAAATCATTAATAATACTAATATCATTTCTTTCACTACATACACTGTAAGATCACCTTGAAAGACAACTACAACATTGATACATGTAAGTCGGAATGGGATAGCACAGAGTCCGAGGTTTTGATTGTGCTAATATACAGTAGGCCATGACATGAGCTTCCAAGGGGTATGGGATGTGTGATACTGTACACACCACAAAAATGATTAAGTGTAACTCTTTGCCAGAGATAATAGAGCCTTCACCCAGAATGTCCTTCACCTGGAACATCCGGCCAGGTTGCCTGAGTTAACCTTGACAACTCAGTATGAGCACCCCCCCCCCCAACCCCCCAAAAACATCGGGGGATACACTGGTCACACTGTTCAAGAACCTACAGTACAGTTTAAATGTAAGTCCCTTGAAACTCATATTAAGGAATAATAACAAGTTATTACACGATTCAATTAAGCACTTGCACCTTGAATTCTAGATTGAGTAAAAGTTCAGTTTATAGCTACATGTGTCTAATGTATTGCACACTTGATGCCCACAAGTGCATAATCGGGTTCTGATTTGTTTACAAAAGGAATTTGTGCAGGCTCCCATCACACTAGGCTGGTAATCACTTAAACTGGACGTTTCAAACGCATTGTAAATCGCTACGCGAAGCGAATTAAGCTTAATTTGTATGCCAGACATTTCCGCTTCGGTGAGTCCTGCGCTACGCGAATCGCGTAGCGCGATTCGCGTCGCGCCTGAAACGCGACGCGACTGGTAACTTACTTTTGAGCGGTACTGTACATAAACAGGAAAGGACATAAGGAAAACTGGATGTCAACTTCAATATTTGGTAAATGTCAGCCCTTGATACATGTATCTCCTGACTAATATCAGATGAAACAGAAGGCAATTAAACTCATCAGCAAGATGAGCTTCGGGTTAGGTGCCTGAGAGAGTCGTGCTGGATGCACATGTCAAGACACAACAATGTGGAAAACATGGTAACCCTACCAGAGTCCACCACCTGCACCTGTCACACTACTGACGAGGCAGTCGGCGGAATAGTAACCAATCCATACTTACCAACAAGACGGGTGGACCAGAGCAAATTGACAAGTCAAAACAAGTAAGCGCACTAGATTACAAGTAGATCTGCAATGATCTGCAATATTGAGCGTGTGAGCCCTACACAAGAAGAGGGGAGCCCCCACAGCCATAGCATGTAACACCACTGGCCAGTAATACCTCCATTTTAACTTTGTCTAACCTGCATTTAGCCACATTAAACATGGTGGTTGTATGTGAAAAGTCTTGAACAAGACTTGCCATTACAGTATAACTTCACCAGCAATGATTCCAACATCAAGCAACATAATCCACCTACCACTTGCTTTCACTGTTGCCGTATCAAGTTCAGCTGCAAACTCGTCATTTGCTTGTTCACCAAGGATATCATCAAGAACATTCAGTTCAACACCGTCATAGCCTACAATAAAAAGCTAATCAGTAAAGTAATGTGTGGTTCCCGAAAATATCCATACCCCCCCCCCCCCACGGAAGATCATTGGAAATTCCGAGGGGGAGGGGGGGTTAAAGGGCAGTAATTTCCGAGGGGTAGGGGGGTTTCGTGGGGAACTACTTTTCCAAAGGGTCACGAACCATGTACAAAACATTGAAAGCAACATACGATCGATCTGAAGCACAAAAACGTACGTTGTTTTGAATCAAAAGTCAGTACTCCTGGCCATTGAGATAAAGGTAACATTATTACTGTAGCTTCAATGCTTCTGTTTTTCTTTGAGTTAGCTAGCGCTACAATCTCCTGAAGCTAAGAACAATGTGTCTTTCACTTTGGAACGGATTCAAAACATTTGTGTAACTAAGTTGGTATTCACTTTCTTTTTTTATAAGTACAAAAAAATTCTGGAAATTCTGGAGGGGAGGGCGGGTCATCAAAGACCCCCCTGGAACGGAAAATCATGGGGGGGAGGGGGGTGCAAATCAAAAAGTCTTCCGTGGGGGGGGGGTATGGATATTTTCTGGAACCACACAATGTGTGTGTGTGTGTGTGTGTAATAAATTAAAACAAAAGATTCCATTGCAGTGGCTTAGATGTACATCAGCTGAATTACCAAGAATAAATTATTTACTGCTCCCCATTCATAAAATTACTAATCACAGGGGATGATGCAGGTACATAAATATAGTATAAAATGAAGGATGAGTAACAGTTTTGTGAGAATTTTTTTGTTTTGTTGTTTTGTTTTGTTTTTTTTGGGGGGGGAGGGGGCAGGCAGAAACAAATTGCAATGTAGGAAAACCACGGTACTTCTTATCGCCATTTTGTTGCCTAATAAACAAATGAACTTCAGCATCCCGGAACTTCACAATGAATTCTATGAAACGGCAACCGCATGGCACACATTTCCAAGAACCAAATGTTTCAAGTTTTAAGTAAATTCTAAAAACAACTGCGACCCTAAGTCACGATAAGTATGAATGCTGAAACGAATTATGTAAAATGTGGACCTTGAGTGCCAAAATTCATTTCAGCAAAGCTCTAATTAGCTTAGTTCAAACCGGATTTCCTTGACTTCAATTCCACGATATACAGTGAATGACGACCACATGACTTCAATTGGAACAAATGATCGCACTTCACACAAGTTTTACGAAAACTAAGCAAATAGCTAGATGAATCCAATAAAACAAACTCCCACATTACGCTTGAAGAACGAGCAAATATTTGAATGAACGCATGTTCTACTTTGGCGTCATCAGGTAATCTACATGAAGCCTGATCTTCATTTGACGCAATAAAACATTTCACTTACTCGTTTCTAATTCGTCGGGAGATGAGAGTTCCCCTTCTTCAGCCATCTAGCGAGAAATAAGGACAACAATCTCGTCTTTTTGTCCGTACGGAAAATACTTGAGCCACAGTAGAACATAGACTGTCTTCGACGGCTTTTTCTGCAGCTATTATGGGATACCTTTCACCAGGCCTCTCCCGGCCATATATTCACGTTGCTTACATTCCAAAATTTGCGCGCAAGTGACAATCAAAACAAACCAGCGTGAGTTCTGTGCGTGTTATCTGACCCGACGGTTCGGACACTTTTCCTGTCAAAGAATGTGACATTTAACTTAGTTTAACCATAAATGGTCGGAATGGGGGTGATTGTATCCAAGGAAAATCGAAATCGGACGAGGAAAGTTCAACAAACTGCAGCAGTCGTGTCGGCGCTGAAGGCGGCGTCGATGGATTCCAAAGCCAGCCCGGCTGTTACTAGTATACGTAGCAACCACAGGAAAGTAGATAGTGAATCGCTTCGAAGTCAAGGAAGCTTGGCTTCTAACGAGGAGGCAAACTG
Organism: Astreopora myriophthalma; assembly: GCA_014634185.1. Classification (NCBI taxonomy): domain Eukaryota; kingdom Metazoa; phylum Cnidaria; class Anthozoa; order Scleractinia; family Acroporidae; genus Astreopora; species Astreopora myriophthalma. The sequence continues at coordinate 14,549 of BLFK01000768.1, read as the reverse complement.
TAGGCCTTCTGAAAGAGGAGATGACTTTGACCAGGAACACATGGTCAGCTTCAACCGTGACAAATCATCTATAACCTATGGCCTTCCAGAACTTGGCTTGACAGATTCATACGCTCATAATAGCGGTACGACAGGATACTGGGACAAAAGTGACAGGGCTGCCGTCACTATTCCTTACTTTGGTGCTTGGAAAAATAGAGTAAGTGTTAACCAACTTGTTAACAGTCTTAGGCCCGGATTCCCCACCACAGAAACTGGCACGAGTGTGGTCATGGGTCACTTCATTTTTTATACACACTTCCCCCTAAGGATGGCGGGTTTTCGCATTGGAGGGTTCGGATTTTTTCTTCAGAGAAGCCAACTAAAATTTGGACCCTTCGGACAGCTTTTTCAAAGGTGGCGACAAAATATCAACCCATTCGGATTTAATTTTTCAAAGGGTGCGAACACAAAAATGAGGGTTTGGATTTCAACAATCCTTGGAGGGGGGGGG
>BLFK01000768.1:0-12500 GCA_014634185.1 Astreopora myriophthalma | reverse complement strand
GTCGGCCTATTTTCATGGGTAAATTCTTTGACGTAAATAAAACGGTCCGAGGTCCTCGAAATTTCAAATTGTGGTCCTTGAAAGTCGTTGAAAAGTCCTTCATTTTTTGGTATAAGAAAGTGTACATGTATGAACCCTGCATTGAGCCATTGTAACTGCATGTCTAGCAGCATAATGACCCAGTTTAATAGGGTGCCAACCTCATCCCAGGGTCTCTCTTCTTCCATTGATAGAGACCCTCTCTCTCTCTCTGTCTCTCTCTTGCTTGCACCAGGGCACCAGAGTGAAGACCCTGGAAATGAAGCTGGTAAACAGCATGCATTGTTATCTGTCTGAACTCAAGTTTTCTTTTATGTGCACACCAAATTAAAATTTAGCACTGTGACAGGCGCTATCAGCACTTCCTCTTGGATGACAGTCCCTGGCAATCCATCCAGCAAACAAGTAACACTATTTGCATCTGCCTTGAAAGTCTTTAAAAGCCCTTGAATTTCAAAGTCTTGTAAGTCCTTGAAATTTGTTGCTCACAGCATCCAATCCATGTTGTTGAGTGGCTAATATGACAAAAATGTTACTGGCAGAAAGTAATGACACGAAATTGTCAAAAAGACAGGTAAAAAAATACTATTCCATTGGCTCAATTTTGCACTGCATTGAGTCCTTGAAAAATTAATGTGAATTGTATTCCTTGAAGGGTCCTTGAATCTTTACCCAACTTAGTTGGGTATGAACCTTGAAGTAAACAAAATGCAAACTCGACAGACAAGCGAGACCACTACAGGACACAAATCAGTCTTAACTACCCTCTTCCGAATTTTTTGGGGTATCTTCAGTCTGAAAGGGGTGTTATAACTCAATGTCCAATGGTACATGTACAATACAATTGGAGTTTCAATAACAGTCTTTTGCTCGAATTAGCAAAGACTGAAATGTTTCCAAAGTCATGTTTTCAGTCTCTGTGTAGGCAGAGACAGTGTCTCCTCCCAGCTCAAAGAAAGAATACATTTACATAACATTACATACATGTACAACTTTCTGATGCTAGCCTGGCCACCACTAAATTAATTTGGAGCCACTTCTTGAATTCCACAATATTGAGGAAGGGACTGCTGAAGAGTTGAGCCATGTACCACGACCAATCAGTACCTTGACATTTCTTTGAAAGTGTCACACAGCCCTCTATTTATTAGAGATTATTATTACACATTTTGTTTGACATGTGTATGTTTTTATATAATTTTTATACACTTGCTGTATTTTTATCTTTAATGGGATGAAATTAGCTTCTTTCTCTCATGCACTGAAACGAGGCTCAAAAGCAGTGAAATCATTTTGAACCTTGGATTAATCAGATTCACAGGGATCACAGGGGAAAATACATATACATGTAGTCCAGATAAGTAGGAGTCAGGGTACATGTAATCAAGAACACGAATGCACAAGGGTTACAAATTATGTAGGAAAGTGGTTTTAATATATGTAGTGCAAATGAACAAAGTAGTGTAGTTCCTACTTATTTTCTATCAACTCAACTTCATGCCAGTTATTTATTTTGATATTCTGATGCACTGAGTACACACAGTCACAGACAACATATGCATGCTAAACAATAATTTTTATGCTTGCAATGTTTAAATATTGAATTGCTTTGCTTTGCAGTTGCAAATACGTCAAACACATTAAAAGGTGATAATTTGAACTATAATAATATTATCCATTAGTCTTGACGATTTTACAATTTCTGTGCACAGTTAATCTATTAAAAACCCTTCTGAATAATTGCTTAATTAATGAACAAAGGTGATGAATAACTTTAAATCCTTAATCTGTAAAGGAACTACAAGTCAGTCACAGTACAAGGGAAGCACTGAGATTATCATCAGATTACAATAACATGATCAGGTTTGTAAACTGTTAAATTTTTGGTAATGTCACTGAAAACCAGAAATATAATGAGGCCTTCAAAGGGGTTTTGGCAACAGGCAACACATCACTGTCCTTAACAAAAGTGGTGACAGGCTGGCTCCAAAACAAGCGAGAAAGTGACACCAGAACCCTCCTTGGAAGACCTCAGAAATATTGTTTTGCCATTTCAAGCCAGTTCTGCTTGCTGATTCTCTCAGCCCTGCCATCCGGTTGACTGGGACCAGAGATTCAGTCAAAATAGAATACCTCTAGTGAATGTAACAGCGGTCATGATAACGAAATAACTAGCTACATGTAATATACGTAATAATTATAAAACCTAACCCAAACAAGTTTAACAAGGATGAGAGATTGGCATGTCTGGGAGATGGGACTTATAAAGCTACTGACTATTCATACATACATGTATTTTTAACTTGTCAATAAAGCAATATGCAGTGGAGGGTTGAGAGTAATGCAGGAGGGTTGAGAGCAATTGAGAACATTATGCAGGCAATAGGCAAATGATTGTGGGCGAAATGCAGATGAAGGGGAGTAACCATGGCAACCTCCCATTGGTTACCTACTCTTGGCACCTGTCACACTGATTTCTCAGTGGAGAATGAAGAACATAAAAAGAACTTACACTGTACCTGATAGCAAGTCCGATCACAAAACCTAGAGGTGGGTGGGAGGGGGCAAGAAGATGGCAAAAAACAGCAAAGCTACTCAAAGCAAACCACGAGGACAACCCTCAGCAGCAATGACTCAAATGCACATGCTCTAGGTGATCACATGCTGGCTGACAGAGAATCTCCCAAATAACTGTGATTATGGGTAATCTTATTTAAAAAGGAACGTTAAACTTTAGAGATAAGGCACTTTTTTACATTGTTCTGTTTTACATTCTTCTCACTGGTTTCTCTTGTAATATTTATTAAATCAGGGGGGGGGGGATAATAATATCAAAATTATTCTAACTATTGATAATAACCATTTTATTTTATAGTTATATCAACTCTCCACGAAGTTACTAAAACAAAGAAGCACTTTTAAGTGCCATCGGCCGGTTGCAGCTAGGCATAAACATGTAATGTAAAAACATGATCTAAGTGGCTACCAAGATGGCATGTTAATATTCATCACAGACTTGGCATTTGAAGAATTGTGAGAGCAACTTTTGAAAAATTGTATTGAGATTTTGATTTTTAAGACTTCTTTGAGCAAATTGACTTTGACTTGTTACAATATAAATTACCCTTATTCTTGTAAATTAAAGTCACACAAATTAAGGTTACTCAACAGGCTGTAAGACTTTGAATGTTTCATGAGCAAAGATGCCATGTCTGACAGCCAGTTAGGTCGTGTTTTTACATGATTTTGTTTATGTACATGATGAGCAGCAGCTGTTGTCACCTACTGTAAATTAATATTTATTTTTACAAAACATTAGGTTACCAATGAAGAATTGTGCACTATTTGTCACATGTATACTGGAGCAGAAGTTCACCCTTGCCGGGTGTGTGGTAAAGTTTACCATGAACTTTGCTTGAAAAAGAAGGGCAAGTTGTATGATCCCTCTGAACAGGAGGCCTTTAGGAAAGCAAACACTGACAAAGGGTGGAGTTGTCATGACTGTGTGAGTTAATATAATAATTTGTTAATTAACCACCTTGTTTTGTCTATTATGTTGCAGGTAAAAACCAGTGTGGGTAAAAATTATTTCCACCTAGTTTGATTTGAAATTTCCCATTATACGTGTAGTAATCATCATAAAATTACCTGTAAGACACAAGGAAATTACAAATTAAGCACTTAAAATAAAACATAGATATGCTTTCATTTAGATTTTTACCTAGTACATCACATAGCTAGAAAATGCAGTGCTCACATAAAAGAGGGCATGGTGACCATGAAGATCTAGTTGTGTTGCTTTTTAATTATAAATTGTGGCACCTTGATTTTCAGGAGAGTTTTACAACTCTTTTGACAGATGAAGAAATGCAACAGCTGATAGAAAATTTTGATAAACTTGACGTTAATCAAGGTAAGCTTTATTTGTTTGCATCATTATCATCATAATGATGAACACTTAATTGACCACTCCCATTGTGAGGTTTAGAATCCCAACTTTTGGGAGTAGACCATTTGGCTATTTACAAGTGCAGCCAAGGAGTTGAACCAGTGACTACACAGATTGAGAACAACTCCAGCTAGTGATCAGATCAGGACTTGAAGCTGGGAGTCCACCACCAGATTACATTAGTCCAGCACCCTACCCTCTCAGCAATGCTGCCTCATGCACCTCACACGTACCTTAGGTTGTTGTGAGTAACTAATGGTCTGGACATTGCAGTAAAGATTGCTCAATTAGAGTGTTGTCTACACATACATGTATACAAGCAAACTTTATGAGGCAATTTTTGTAGGACAATTAATGCCGTTGACTTGTTACATTATATGTGGAACAGTCTTTAAGTTCGTCTTCCTGTCAGAAATGACTTTGGACAGTGGAGACGTGACGAGTTGTCCACACCAGCAAAGCTGTGCATGTGTATTTCCCACATAAAATCTAGCATGCCAGTTTGCATCAGAAAACACTTGCCATGTAAAACACTTCAGAAAACACTTTCTCCACAAAATTGCCACATAAAAGATATTTGTCTTCAGTAACTGTTTTGAAACACAATGTGATTGTAGAAATATTTTTTTTCAGACACACAGATAAATGAAGATGAATATGTCCGCTACAAAAAAGCAGAATATAGTAAAATTCACTGTGAGGAAATGCCACGGTATCTGAAGGAAGAGGCACGCAATGAGGTATTATGGTGTCATTCTTCTGATAAAATTAGAACCCAATTAATCAGTTGTCTTTTGAAGTTTAATTGTTCCCCAGTCAGTAAGATCCCTTAATTAACCATACATCAAGTACAAGACGGTGTATACTGTACAGTATATTTTACTCTACTTAGTATCTCAGACCAGTTTTACAGTAATACAATAACAACCCTATAGGTTTGTTCTGTGTATTGTAATGTAACATTAAACAATCAACATGATGGTCACTTCAATTGACTATGAACTATGATGGGAAATGCTACTGCTAAATACTGCTACCATACCAACACTAAAGCCCTGCCAAAATAATTAGCTCGTCAAAACAAGGTGTCACACACTAATTTTTTCAAGGCCGATAAAGGAGCAAGAATAGTATACCTGTACACAATCACAAGAAAAATTCTATACAATATTTCCAAGGTACTGGACAGGAAGGGGGGGGGGGGGTAAACTAGCTTAAAGTTGATAATTATTTTGATTCATAACCGCATGAACCATGGTACTCAAACAGAAACTATAGAAACTATAATTTTAACTATAGTTAATTTTAGACAAACAAACCTAAACAAATAAGACAAGTAGGAAAGCACACTCATATATCGGTACTTGAGCCAAACATTGAGAATGCAAAAAAACGCTAAAAGAAGGACAAGTTGAACTGAAACAATACAATACTCTGGCAAAAAGAGATGCTGAACATAAGCTTTCATATGCATGTGGGGTCAGATTACAAACTGCTAAGACCGTAACTACAGTCTGGGCCTGGGTTAAAACATGCAGCTAAAGTAACAAGAAATGGAACATTGTTCTAACAGATTGAAGAGCAAGTGACAGGATCAAATTAATCTAAAGGACTTTACGGGGAAATGTCACATGTCATGGTGGCCAAACAGCATGCCAAAAACTACAGTGAAAACGGAAACAAGTACACAGTTCAAACAGAAAGAAAAACTACTGAAAATCTATGCACAATGCTAGCTTAAGAACTAAAAATGTGACCTGACAAGGAAAAAAACTATTTAACGCCTGCGTCGCAAGCCAAAGGGACCTCTGGGTAAAACCCCGGAGCAAAGGGGGCTTGGTGCTACAGAGCCACAGCCCCCAAGGGCCCAAGCCTGAGGCACCCAACCCCAGACAAGTATAAAAGATAAGAGAGGTAACTGCTACCCCACCAGCTGGCTGGACACGCTGACGATGGAACTAACTGGAGTGTGGATATAGATCTGATAGGCATCACTAGACCACCGGCCGAGGGTCTTGATCAGATGATCAGGAACTCCCCGGGCAGTGGCTGTAGTTGCTGCCCCAATACGGAAGCTATGGCCTGAATAGGAACCAGAGTAACCTGCAGCATGCGGGATAGACTGAACTGTGGAAGACAACTGTTGCCGTGTAAGAAGACGACCATCACTAAACTTAAATAGCGGTCCCGTAGAAGAGCCACACACAGCCAAGAAGTCACCCAAGGCACGGATGGGACAAACTGAGCCCTGGCCACGCCCCACATATATGTCACAGCCCATACTAAAAGGATCTGTCTCAGAACTCTCAATGTGGACTTTAAAACAGGTCGGGCTCACCAGCGAATCTGCTTGCAGGTCATCAACAGTCATATGGATACTACATGTAGGCCGAAATGCTGAATTCACCGTGAACTCCCCCGCTCGTAAGAAACCGAAAAAACCTAAACAGCATGCAGCCCACAGCATCACGTGGTCTCTATTGGAGAGGTCCAGCCCACACTGGAGAGCCCGCAGATGATCCATGGTGATCGAGAGGCGTCTGGATAACACCGGACCTTGAACCCGCTTTATCCCCCTGAGCAAACGCTGCAGACGAAGACTGTTGACGAAAGGATCGAGGAAGCCATGGTCATTGTGAAGGGAGCGCACTGCAGCCAGGTATACTTTAATAGATGAGTGAGTCAAGTTGTCGGCCAACAGTTTGGCAAAGCGCATGAGAGTCTCCTCATCGGCCGGACTGAAGGAGCCATCCCTGTAAGGTGACCATCCTGACGGCAAAATTCCAAAAAGCGACGTTGGGCAGAGAGATAAACACGCCGAGTGGAGGGCGTTAGTACTTCAGTGAAGAGAAACTGACACCTCCTAGTCAAGTAGTCTGGAGAGCGGCCAAGAGTGACATGGGAATCAGACACGGAGTAGGGCATGTGGAGCCAGGCATCGAAAACGCTGAAATTGAAAGCATGAGAGAGAATCAGCAACAGGATTAGCCTTGCTACCAACCGATGATGCTGTAAATGCAAATGAATGGCGTATTGCCAGCAAGGATAAATGTCGAAGCAGCCCCATCAAATGTGGATCTCGCGATTTGCCAGACTTGAGTACAGCCACCACAGACTCGTTGTCACACAGGAACTCGACCCACCGAGAAACCCACTTAGAACCCAATAAAGAGGCGGATATAATGCTGGGGAAGAGGTCCTTGAACGCAATCCATAAACGCATCTGCTCCACTGACCAAGCACCGCAAAACCATTGGGAAATGAAAATAGCCCCGTAGCCCAGAGAGCCAGCCGCATCTGAGGAGACTTGGAAGTCCGGAATGGGCCCACGTGGGCATACAGAAGAAACTGAGGCCATCCCATGTCTGAAACAGTTCCCGCCACCAGATAAGGTCCCAAAGGAATTCTAGGTTGAGCTTGAGCTCGGAGATTGACGGACAACAAATCTGCCAGTTCGACAAATTGGTCATCCACGATCTTAGCCACCAATTTTGACGGAATAGGGGCATGCCCCGGACCAACGATAAACGCCTTATCTGACTTAGGCAGTGAAGACGAAAAGCCACTGGCAACGTTGGACGAAGCGAAAGTGTACGAACAGGGCGCCACGTGGCGGGCCGAGATGACCGGGAAAGGCTTAAACGTGGGAACAAATGCAGGAAGGGTAAACGTACCTGAAGGCACCGACGAAACAGCAGCACTCGTGCTCGCACTCGTGGCAAACGCCGAGGAGAAGAGCTGTTGTGGCGCTTCGCTAGCAGAAACGTGCAGTGCAGGAGAGGAGAGCTGCGAGGAGCCGCTCACCTGGATTGACGAAATAATGGCAGGAATGGAGTTTCCGATCGCTCGAACCACAGCCTCGGTGATGGAGTCAGCCAAATGAGGAGACAAAGAACTGGAAGCCGTACTCGCAACAACGCTTAGTCGAGCGCGGTGGAGGCGGCATAACGAGAAAAACGAAAACACAACTACTGCCGCGAAACACGAATCGAACCACAAAAACGGCCGAGTAAACTTCCAAAGAGAGCGGACACGAGAACCAAAATGACTGGAAAAACAGAAAACTCTCTGCTAAAACCGAACGCCCGCCAACCAAAGCTACGACTACAACGCACGCCCAACGTAGGCACGTGTACCGGCACGCGCTTGGGCAACAGCGACATACCGCTGGACCGGAACTAGCCCTCCCACGCTCAGAAAATAACGCTAGAACGCTACAAACGCTAAATGGCCACGCTACAACACTACAGAACAAAATAAACACTCCACCAAAGAACGCCAAAACGCCAGAGACTAAAGCTCCTAGTCGTTAACTACGTTAAATAAGATTTAACTATATTTAAATACATGGAAATCAGAAGCAAACAAAGGAAAATGAAACGGTTATGCAACTATGAAAATAAAGAATAATGAGTGAAAAAGGTGCAGAAAGGAAATAAGAAAAATGTAATGTCTCTTGTTCACACGGTTTGAGTGTCCGCACAGTAACACTTAACATCTATTCTGACAGTTCAAACAAATGGACAAAGACCAAACCAGCACAATTGACTGGTGGGAATTCCTCAATCATGAAGCCTTGAAACAAATAGCTGCAAATAGGAGCAAGGTTGTATTTTGTCTTCATTCACTTTCTGTTTGGTACTAAATTGACTTAAATCCGGATTGTGTATATAATTTTTCCCTTTTGTAACGAGCATCATTGCAACTTCACCCTAACAATTTTATTATGTCCAACCACATGGTTTTCACGGTCGTGTATACCTTTTAGGTCACACGAGAGTTCTTAAATTTGACAATTTCATGGCATTTTGATTATTCAAAAAGAGTAAGAAACTTGTGACCACTAAAGAACTGTTACATCCCCTGGTCTAGAGAAATGTTATCACCATCATTAAAATCAAAATCGTTGGTGCTCTAATACTGTCTTAATCCATCATTATCATCGTCATTCTCTTCCTCTGACCATGGTCCAATACGGTAATCATCATCATTATCACAAAGCTGCCAACTGTGCCAACTTACTCGGAATTGTCGAGATCTTTTAGTTTCTAAACCTCCAAAAAATCAGGACATTCTAGTATTCAAAAAGGAAAAAAAAAAGGAAAAATTAATTTTCCATGAATTTTCAGTGAAGATTTATGAATCTTTGCTAAAGTTGGCAAGATAAATCTATCTGTGAATTCTACTGCTAAAAAAATACTTTACCGTACAGCACAGCCAACAGTTTTACAAATTAATGGCTAAAACCCAGAGAATCCTGAGCCCAGCTCAATCCTAGAGAGCGGCACCAGCACAGCACTGGTGTAAAGCAGAAGGGGTGGTCCCTATTTTTTTAATAAGGCTGGAAAGTATGCCATAAAATTACATTATTATCATCTTCCATACCACCACCACCCGTTATCAATTTCTCCTTTTGCACTTCAGTTTCAATTAGTGAGAATGCTTTCCCCTCTTGAGATTCAAAAGGCCCGAGACATTTTCCATGCTTTTGACAAGGATGAAGATGGTTATATCAACTCCCATGAAGTTGCTGTGGGATTTAACCGTTGGTTTGGAAACTTAAGAGTATTTGACAAAGATGGGTAAGTTATTTTACTCTTTTCAGTCATATTTCTCGGGTTTTCACCCTGTTATCAATTGAAACGACAATTTGCATGTACAATGTCACTACTGCAAATGGTAAACAATCTACTTCATATAACCATAACCCTTTCCTAAGTGTAGTAGAGTCATGTTATGTCAGATGCCAGCGCTACTTGAGCGTGACCGTGGGTCACGCTATTGCGGGCACCTATTGAATCACATTTCTATTGAACCCCGTATAGGATCGGATCGAACTCGTGATTTCTTGTTTTGATAAGTGCGTTGTATGTAGGAATTTTAGAACGAGTTTGCGGAGCCATCCCGCGCTCATTGCTGTGGAATAAACGCCGGAAGTCAAGTTTAATCTGTGCACAGTTGCTTTCCACTTAACCCACTGCTTACATAAGGGGTACCCCCATTGACGAGTAAAATCGTCTGGCGTTAGCCAGAGAGAAATCTGTAAGTGGCGCTATTTAACAATTAGACCCGTAGCCCGCAAGGGCTACGGGTCAATAGCCCATGAAGTGAAGCCGAATGGGCTATTGACCCGTGGCCCTTGAGGGCGAAGGGTCTAATTGTTTTAGTATCACCCAACTAGTCGGACAGAAAAGGCAATGATAAAGTTAGCAAATGCAAGTTGAAGAAATATTTATTTGGGAATAAAACGAAAGAAAGCGTCACGCTTTTCGCTACTCGAGGACTATTACTAATAGTCCTCTAGTAGCGTAGCCAATGAAAATGCAGGATTTGCATAAGTCCACTAGTTGGGTGATACTAATGGGCGTTAAAGGGTTAAGTTGTTAACCACAGTCAGCCTGTGTGGCAGCTACTAAAAATAGTCAATCTTTCGGTGGGTGTTGCTACTGCTATTGTAACCTCGCCAGCAGTCGTTTTTAGGGAGTTGTATTTCCCTCCTGCCCACAAATGCCTGCTTGCCCAAGCTGGACATTTGTTTCCCACCATCTCGCAAATCGTCTTTCACGCACCAAAATCTTGAAAGTTGACCGTTGCCGTGGAGTCACATTGGTCATGCACGAGTGAGAGAAGTACATAACTTTCTTTGTCCATTCTTCAGCAATACAAACATTGAAATAACCACCAATGCGCACAAGACAAATGTTTCTTCTTTCCCCAGTGTATTTGGATGAATGAACCGCCTTTTATTTTGAGTACGTTTGTAATTGAGTACTACCGGTATCTCTGTTTGTACTTCTCTGCAAATAAATGTCTGAATTAGCAATTCACCGCTAACTTTAGCCGAGGAACAACCATCAAAACAAATAAACGTGCCCAGCCAGTCAAGCGAGTGCCATCAATAAAGATAGTAGCCTCCTGACTTTTAATTGAACATTCTTTATGCAGCTATCAAAGATATAATGCACCCACATGTATCTGCGTGAAGCCACAGGGGTGAGGGGAGGCGGCACGGGGGCTACCCACAGGAATTTGACTAACCGAGTCTTCCCCTTGGGAGAGATTTTGACACGTACGCGTTGCCCCAGGGTCAGGGCTTTATATCCCCGAACAGCTGATCAAGTAGTACTGCAGCGAACTTGAGCAACCGTGCCACTGAACAAATTCTTTGTTTACGCCGGTACTTTGATCTCCAATGCTTCAGTGCTTCATCCTCCTTCTGTTCTAAAAAGTTAGCACAGACGTTATCCATCATATCATATTTTTCGTATTTTGGTCAATTTATGAGATCATGGTTTGCAATTGCTTTGATGAGTGAGAGCGTTTTGCTGTAGATCTGGAACTGCATGGAACAAGACTAACAAAAGGATTGTTTGCTTCTCAGGAGTAGTTGCTTTGGAAAAGCTCTTGATCCCAAGGATGTCTCTGGGCACATTGATCGCCACACCAGAATATTCATGGATGCTGATACAGATAAAAACAGGTGCACAGATATATAGATATATGCACTTTCTTCGCATTAAAACTTTTAGTTTGAGGTTAAGGGTGTACGATCAGTGTTATGGAGACAATTGGGTGACTTGCTGCGTGAAAATCTTTCACGCAGATTTCTTTTAGAACAATCTTTTAGATTGTTCTAAAAGAAATTTCAGTGTGAGAATGGTGGTAATTTACTTCATTGCAATGACCAGGATCACACTGCTTTGCGGTTTAAAGATGCTGGTAATGTTGATAGTGCCGACAGTATATTTTTGATAGCAGTATTAAAATATTAAGAACTTAAGAGTCAGCAAACACCACAGAACAAAAAACCGCAAATCAACTAGCGAGTTAAAAAAAGAAGACGTGTCACTGTGTATGAGGGTCCTGTGTCGGTGGGAAGTGAAACACTCAATAATTGTATGAGCTGAGTTGATGAGGTAAATAGGCCAGCGATGAGCTCGTTGTTTGTGTAGTTTCAATCCATACGCTTGAACCGTGATCTATTGAATGTTTCGTCGTGTACGTTCAAATTAATTTTAATTGTGCCCTTCAGCGCAGCAAGTGTGATGAAACTCGCCGTAGTCATCACACACGCCTAAACATCTATGTACACCAATGCCTCGTGTACTCCAATGCCCCGTGTACACCAAAGATTGCAAAAGTTGTTTTCAATAACTGTTCTGTTTGTTTTCAGATTGGTTTCGTGGGATGAATACTTAAGAGAACAAGCTCTCTATATAATAGCTGCAAGACCAAATCTATGACCACCATTGGTTGGTTTCCATCGGCCACCTTTACCGCTACCCCCTGCGAAAAAAGAAAATTAAATTGCACCTTTTAGTGGAAAATGACACAGGACAACCTAGCCTCCCTTTAGTTATAGGTAAAGTGTGTGTACCCGCTAACAGGCTAAACAGCCCGGAAGCCTCAAGTAGACTGCAAATTCCCAACACCACGATATAGTAAATGAAGCCGGATAAAATGTTTAATTATGAAAAAATGTGGTTTGAAACTCCAAGACACAAGCTGCATC
>BLFK01000767.1:1119407-1138024 GCA_014634185.1 Astreopora myriophthalma | reverse complement strand
ATCATTATTATCATCATTATCATTATCATTATTATGGGTTTCTTTGTTTTTCATTGTAGTTATTAACTGGTTGAACAAGCAAATGAATGACCAGATGATGTCACAGCAGCGTCTTGGACCATTTGAAATGCACACTAAAACTCGGTCCTCTCGAGGGCCTCCTTTGGTCCCATATAACAAGGTACTCCATGATCTGCTTGTATGAAAACAGCACCATGATACAGTTTAAACACCTGTCCATTATTCCTGCTTAATATCCAAACAGGTGCCGGACACGAATATTGGCTCCAGTTCAGCTGGCAACAGGACAGATATCCCACGCATCAATGAACTTGGACAGGTTTACCAATACTTAACAATAATTTCTGTTGAAGCAGCAGAGAACTTGGCAAAAAATAAGCTATTGAATGTTATTACTATTGTGTTGTAGGTAGCTTACAGGAAGCCAGGGTCCTGTCCAGTGATTTTACCCCATCCCATAGGTCAGTCAACTCCTAATCTTCCCACTGGAGCCCTGTCAACTGGGGGTGTCACTCCTCTGAGCCGCCCTCTCACCGTCACAGGAAGCAGTGGTACTACTAACAGCAATGAGCCGATTCTAGACGCCAAGTACTTTTACCCAACAGAAAGTGGAGCAAACTCTCAGAAACGTGGGCCTGAGCCACCCCTAATGTCAGCATATTTCCCTAAACCACGTGATAATTTACCCATCACATGAACACTACCTATACCTGTCATTGCCACAGTTGCTGTATATATGCTTTATTTCATAATAGTTAGCAGCCTTATGAAATGAAACAATACAATGTACTCAATAAATAATGGAGTTGCTGGGAGTGCTAAAATAGCCACGATGGTGTGAGTCCTCTCTTGGGTGGTAAACTTAGGGGGGGGGGGTACTGCCATATATGGGCTATATAGGTATGTGCCACTGTGAAGGCTATGGTTTTCAAGCAGTTTACTCTAGGATAGGGTATATAAATCAGAGTGTTTGGATCTAGAATAGGGTATCATTTTTTCACAGAACTGACCAGTTGGTTGAAGATTTTATCTAGACTAAGGAAACCAGAAATTGCCACTCAAAAATAAAAAAAAAAATCAAATGGGCCAAGTTTAAATTTTGAGAGACAAATGATTGTGGTATAAAGTTTTGTTTTGGCAAGACTATGCTAGTGACCTCAGTAGTTTCTGGAAAACAGCTACTCTAGGATAGGGGGGATTTGGGGAGTTTACTCTAGTATGGGGTAGCAAAATTCAGGTGAACTAGCTCTGGTATAGGCTAAGGGTTCCAGGGTCCCAGCAGCACATCCCCACCCAGAAATTCCTGAAGCCCCCGCCCCCCGGGGGTAAACTGAGGATCGTCACCATTCACCTACCACAGTAGCCACAGTTCTGTTAGGGTTCACCTCTTGATCTAATAATTTGTATCTCAATGCCTTCTTTACATGCTCAATTATTTTCTATGCCTTACTATATTAAGTCTACAACACCTTACACAACCTTGCATAACACTGTGTTCAGTTTAGTGTGCAGTGTAGAGCCTAACCCTCAGAAATTAGCTCAAAAGTCACCATCTTGAATTCTGTAGTAATAGCCCATTTCTGAGTTGCCGTTGGCCTCGGTTTCAAAGTGAGTCTTGGTGCACAACAACTGAAACTAAAATCGGTTGTGTTTTTTGCGCAAATCAAATTCATTATCATTGAAATGGTTTAGTACCAAGACTCGCTTTGATGCAGAGGCAAAGAGCAACTTGGAAATGGCCTGTTAAAAAAGTAAACGGCACTTTCCTGGAAGTTGAAGTTTGACTTTATGGAGTCACAAAAGGATATTTGCCACTATTTGACTGCCGTTGAGAGTGTAGACACCATGGGTTGCCATTGGGCCTTTTCCTACATTACTCATCAGAGTTCCTCCAGGACAAAGCCAGTGGTGTCTGGTTATGGTAACTGGATATGTTAGTGGTGTGTTGCCTCTGCTTGGGCAAGGTAATCTCCATAGGATGTTATGTGAGATAACCTGGTCTCTGAAACAGTGGCTGGCAAACTGAACTCTCCTGTGCCACCATTCGTTGGATTGGCAGCAATTCACCACTGGTAGTCCTAAGATTTGATGGAATGGCTCTCCCAGGACAGATCCTGGACCCACATGAGCAATTCTGTATAATTATGTACCATGGAGATGTTTCTCCAGTTCTTTCCTGGTTCACCCATCATGCTCCCAGTCAGTAGAACAGGATGCTGTCAACAACACAGGCAATAAATAAGCTTATCTTGGTGGAGTTGGCAATTGGCAATGTCTGACCACCATATGTGATGTCATTTGTTGCAAGCAGCCCATATGCTTCACCTTTTCTTGTTAGAAAGTCATTTCTGCTGTCAGAAAGCCTACTCTTGAGCAGATAGGTTGGTGGTCTGCATTAGTAATCGTGCATTCAGTATTGAGCACAAGTGCTGATGTTAGCAGCTCCACTATTAAAGTTAGAGCAAGGTTGTCGGCACAACCTGTCAGATGTTTGCAGCTCCTTCGTCCAGACCTTCAGCGCTGATGGTGTCCACTGATTGTCACAACAATGATGAAGACGATTGGGGCAAGCGTATCACCTTGGAGAACTCCTTCGTTCTTGCACAAAGCACGTTGGGTTGTACATAACCGCAATAGTCTTGACTATCTCCTCCGGCACCCTATAATTTAGAAACATGTGCCTTATCATTTCCGGTACACAGTATCAAATGCTTTTTGAAAGGTCTAAAAACAAAATCGATGCTTTCCTGTTCGGGACTGGGAGAACCCGAAGCAGCTGGTGTATTACCTATTGTAGAGTTCAAGGATTTGCTCATGGAAAAGATGGTTTTTCCATATTATGAGAAAGAGATAAGAAAGGATTCATGAGAAATCCATTAGGAAATGCTCATGATGCTTTACAAAGCTATTGGATTCTTCATTCTGAATGTTCCAATTCGGAATGAAACTAGTGAAACTGATTCCTTTTCTTCTATTGGATATTCTGCCTCTAGCCGGAAATACAAAAATAGGCCCGCATTGCGTGCGTGTAGCTACTGCGTTCGTGTTGCCATTGGTATGTGTGAATAGGGTGCTGTTTAGTATGTACAGCTATTTTAGAAAAAGTTGTCGTAAGGCCTACGCACTCATACCACTAGGTGTTTTGGGTAATAGCTACAGAAACAAGGTACTGTTTAGTTACGGATTACATAAGATTCGTACATTGAAGTAGTAGCCCTATTGTTCGAAATCAGCCGAGCAGATGTCATACAACGAGCATGAATGCTTTTACCCATGACACTTTTCGGTCTGGGCGCGTACGCTTGAGTACTCATAGAGCGACAACCTTTTCTGAATTAGCTGTATACAGCTATTTCATCTGAGGTTGTCGCGGCTCAAGTGTACACACCCAGACCGCAAAGGAGCATGTGAGGTAAAAATAAGTGGTTATTCGACAAATGACTGATATTCTGCAACATGGAAATTGGTCGGGGCTCGGCCCAAATAATAGGTTTGTACGACTCGACAATATCTTTTCTAAATTTTCTTTTCAATTGATTTTTCTCAGCGCGCTCAGATGCGGCTAACAATAACACAAACATGAGGCATTGTTTTCTCAATAAAGACATAAGTCCTTGTGTAAGTGGCGTCCGATTTGTTGTTCATGAGGTACAAAAATAATCTGCCGTAGATGCGGCTATTAAACAATAACATAAACATGACGCATTGTTTCCTCATCAAGATATAACTCCTTGTGTAACTGCCGTAGATGCGGCTAACAATAACATAAACATAAGGCATTGTTTTCTCATCAAGATATAACTCTTGTGTAACTGGTGTCCGTTTGCTTTTAATGAGATACAAAAACAATCTCATACCACTCTCCGGCACCTGATAGTTTTAAGTGTTTTTCATTCTGCTGACTCTGATGTAACTGTCTCACTTGCGTATAATTTGGACCTCCCCAGTTCGAGTTTGTTTGTGGGGGTCGATTAAAATTCGGGATTCGTGGGTTCCTACTACTTGCTGTTTGACCCTGCATTTGCCTCATTCGCTGTCGACACGTTGCGAGGACGTGACCTGATCGATTGCAAAAATCACAAATGGGTTGACCCTGAAAAGATCGCCTCCCACGAGTGTTCTGATACGACGCGTGCCTACTGTTTTGCCCACGCAATTCTTGGCGGATCACCTGTGAAACGATTTGGCTGACCTCTTCTCGTGTCACTGGGCGGAACTCTCCCGCGGCCTTATCAGACGAAGGATGATAACGATCGGCAGTGGCGATAGTAGACTTCGGTTTTGGCACAGTTTTCTCTCGTAATTGAGCAAGCGCCCTTAATATTTCGTCCGTTCGATCCGCAGGTTTCGGATCGGGCACGGATTCTTTGAGTTTGGCGTGCATTTCGGCTTCCTCAAAAGACGTTGGACGTTGTAAGATAACGAAATTTTGGAGATCTGGTCTTAAACCCTGGATAAAATAATTGATACATTCCGAACGGGGCAGATTTATTCGTTGCGCCAGTCGACGGATAGCCGCCGCAAAGTCGCCATAAACCGTTGCGAAAGGCAATTGTTTCCGTTCATTTAACTTTTGCCGCAAAAGCCACACATCCGAGTCGGAATTGCGTTTTCAGCACTGTGGCGAATCTGTGCGCATACTGATGTATTGGTATGAATCGAGACAAACACAGCATGGCAATTGAGCTTTCTGCATTTCGGAGACGCGAGGCTGCGATTAACAGTAGCTATAGTTCAGTGTGAAGCGTAAAGAAATGCCAATAATACAGACGCAGCCGAGTCAGAAAAATTAGCCAAATAAGAAACGGTGCGACAACGTTGTTTTGCAATATCGAACAGGCAAAAGTGTGATTTGGCCTAATAACGTGAAATATGTATTTGACACAAAAGGTAGATTCAAAGTAAGAAAAGCTATAAACAATAAGTTTGCTTGTGTTTTTATAACCTGTAAAGTCTATCGAAATTGGATGCTTATCAAATTTACTACCGACATTATCGTGAGAAAATCGATCGTTATCCGAAGGTCTCCGAAAGCCGCTTCGGTAAAATCGACTCTATCCATCAAAACGATAGCATTGTAGCTACTCGCGCATGCGCAGTAGCTACAAAAATGAAGGTGTACATTTCTTTTTCATATAAAAGAAAGTCTACGGACTGTACAAGAGATAACGGGGTTCTCGGAGGTGCATTGCAAAAGGCGAGTACGGCCGAACTGATGATCCCTCTGGTATAAGGCAATATGTATATAGTATTGTTAATTATGCCAGTAGTCATTGAATGGAAAAAAAAAACGTCCTGCGCATCGAGATACTGTTTGCCTAGAGCATGCAAACAGCCTTAGTTGTCATAAAAAGCCTAACAGCGCGTATGGATTCTACTACCTTGTCGAATTTGTATGTAAATGTAAAGAAAAATGTTTCCCTCTTACAGTCAAGTGTGAATATCTCTATGGTAGCTGCCGTATCGTTTGCGCCCGTCCTTTATCAGCCAATGAAAATCACTGAAAGTACAAATGTGCAGGTATTCAATAACACTTGATATCTGGCTCTGTGTCTGTTGTAAGTTGTTTATCTGAGTTCCGTGTTAAGCTGGACAGTCCGGCTTGCAGTGAAACATTATGGTGGCTTGCCCAACTATGTTTGTTTTCTACGCAGTGGTGTTTACTGTTAACGTGAGACTTGTTTCAACGTCTGGTAAGTATAGCTTAAACTGTGCAACACTAGAGTTTCGTGTGGTACACTTCATTGAGGTACATTTATCCCTCTTCGTTATGAAGTCAAGCGAAAGGTGCTGTTCTCAAATCTAATATCTATTCGAAGATAATTGAGCAAAAGGCAGGATTATCGGAGGAACATTGTCGCATAGAAGTTCAGCTTTATGGAACAATCATTGTTGCACGTTCTGAGCTTTTTCTCAACAGTTTTAAGCCGCTTACTAACACCACTGATAACTTAGTTACACCAAGAAATTGTTGCTTACAATATTGTTCATTCACAGGGTCCTCTCTACTCACCACCTTATTTCTGTGGCATAATTTTCTGTCATAATGAAAGTAATTGCCTTGCTCTAAAACGAGAAATCTTTAAAAGTCGTCATTATGGTATAGTTTGTAGCGTTCAGTTTTGATTAACAAAAAGGCATTCGGGTTTTTTTAATTTCCAAGAGAGGGCCACTCAGTAGACGTAATTAAGGAAAGGCACCAATACATTTACCACAATCCAATACAGTTACTAGATCACGTGTTCAGTGCATGGCAGCTGAGGTCATGATTGACGAAACACGCTGCTCTAACGAATGCAGAAATGCAGTGCCAAATTACAAATGAAACAGAACAAAGGGAAAAATAGAAGCGATTCTATTGAGATTAATTTTGACTTGAGAGACCAGTATAGGGTCAGGGCTAAAGTGATAATCATATCCTGCATGTGATCCTAACAATGGGTGCTTCCCCTTTTAAAAGTGAATTCGATTTGGGCAAGTTTTTATTGTAAAGTACAGGTTAAAAGTACTTCAGTCCTTGTCAAGGTTATCTTGAGAAACCCATTCTTGCGGAGTGAGTTAGACGAGTCTAATTGGAACAAATTCCTTGCTTTTTGCCGTTCCATGCCTTCCATAAGTTTCAAAAGCCAATAGGATTGTGTATCTTAAATACAGATAAAAGCATAACCTTGAATCGTCATCATCATCATCATTATGAAAAAAAACTCAGCTCTGTGCGTTAAAACTCTCCGGCTTGTGCAACCGTGGTCCTTGTGATTTGTTTTGACCCTATTTTCAGCTGGAGTCACCTTACTGAGTTTTAAGAAACAGTACAACACAGGAAAATACTACTAGGTTTCATTCAACAGGTTTCATTCATCCACAGACTCAGAACAGACTGAACACCGGCGGCCTTGTACCGAAACATCATGATGTTACAGACGAAAGTTGAGAGTTTGGGGTTCAGGAGCAAGGGTTACAAGGGTTAGAATCGAGGCTTGGAATTTTTTCTCCAAACCACGAGGCAAACTGAAGCGTCTTGCATGACCTACCTGGAGTCTGCTTATAAAAGTGGCCTCAGTCTGGAAGAAATATGCTTGAAATTGCTACCGTCACTGACAACTGAGCAACATTTGTGACGTTATCAGAACGTTAATGATATGGTTCCAATAATTAATCTTATATTGAATGTAGAATACAGTTCCTATGGATGCTATTTTGGAAAGAATTTGGACTTTGGAATTTCCATTGGATGGATTGAACGTATTCAGTGGAAAATGTCTATTGTCGTGTGACCCTTACATTGTCCTTAAATGAACGGCAATGTGATACGACAGAATTTAATGATAGTAAGGTTATTCCCACTAAATATGCAATCTTGGGGTATTAATGTTGACAGTAGACAGCTTGTGTTAGTCTAGGCTGTGTATATCAAGTTTTTCAAGTATATTGCCACAGGAGCCAAATATCATCGATACACTTATGGATATCGAGGCACAAGTTTTGCACTTATCGTCTCCGCGATCGAGAGAAGGAACATCATCATGGCGGCTTCCAGGTTAAACATTTTTTACGCGTGCGCTTTTCAAGTCATTTCTTTAATTGTTCACTTCATAGTTGGAAACGGTAAGATCATACTGGATCCCTTCGTGCTTCAGATCAGAAACAATTAAGACTATGCTGGTCTAATAAGAACGAACAAGCTCTTATATTGAGTTCAGTCAACTTTCAAATTATAGCTTGCACATCGAATTGCAAAACTGCGAAGAAAGGCACTTTAAACGAGCTAATCTATTCTCTGAGAGAGAGAGCTGATAACCATACTAAGAGCTGGTAAAGTTACAATTAATGTGTGTGACCAGTTTGGTAAAATGGATAGTGGTCGAGTGTGATAAAAAAGGAGTGTTCGTTTTAGCCGATGACCTAACAACTACAAAGTTAGTCCTCTTATTAGTTACAAAACATCTATGAGTACCACAACAAAAGGAGCAAATTTAATTTTCGTTTCACGAACTCTGTAGGCGTGCAAGTATTTTGGCCAAGCTATTGGACGTAAAATATTCAGCTAAAATACCATTTTGATAATTGTTGAATTAGTGAAAAATATCACGACCGAAGATCAAGAGATTGCCACTGAGACTGCCTGTCAGCATTTTTTTTCTTTGTTACAGTGTGTGTGTGTGTGTGTGTTAGGCAATTTCCAAATAAATATTTCTTGCAAAAGTTCGGGAACCATTTTGGATCGTTTATTGCCGTGTTAATCTGGTTAATATTAAATGTGTGAATCGTATTGTCATCTATAACCGTTTTAATATTCACACCGAAAACTCCCTGAAGAAGATAAAAAACGAGTATAAATCAGCGCGGTAGTGGTATGGATGACAAATCAAAGAATTCTAATTTGCCTTTATAGTACCCACGTTGTGGACCATGCATACCTTAACGGTGTCTGTGTGTAACGAATAGCTCGTCTGCTGCGGACAGACCACCGATTCGAACTGAACTGAATTTATTCCACGCTCTGTTGGCGCTGACAGTATCTGTGCTGGAAAATTGTGTTTACAAATTGCAAATATTTGGTTTCTTCCTCAATCTGTGAAGCGTTTTCGTTTTAGCTGTTTTTCAAAAAGGGGATAGCTTTGTCAGGTGGTGCACGGTTCTTCCATCTGTCTGTCTGTCTGTCTATCTATCTATATGATAATAATAATAATAATAATAATAATAATAATAATAATAATAATAATCGGGCGTTTCTGTTATACTAATCCAGAGAAGTGCATTGTTGGGGTCGGCAAGAATTCTTAGGAAGGTGTTAGAGATGTAGAGAACAGAAGAAAACAAACAAGGGGTGTCTCTTGGCTTCCTCAGGCAACTTCTTGTTGCCCAGAGCCAATGAAGAATGAAGGAACCAGCCCCAATACCACCAATGTTGTGTGGATTTTCAATAATAATAATAATAATAATAATAATAATAACGATAACGACAATAATACATGTGATAAGAAGAATAAGAATAATGAGCTTTTATTTATACACAATGAAAACTTATTACAGCTGATGTGGTCGTATGTAAGATAAGAAATAAGAATATAAATATGCGTCTTCACTGAACTATTTAGATTTGCTAAATACCGGTAACTTCTCAGAACCCAGAATTCCGCTCATCATGAACCGTCATGAACAGGAAGAAAAGTCTCTTTAAAAAGGTGGATTTCTCTCTTTTTTTTCTTTCAGAGTATCTTTCGCTCGATAAGAATCTCACACGACAAGAGATTACTACCATCATTGAACATGCTGTCAATTTAGGATGCTATGTAACTAATGTCAACTCCTCTCCCCTGACTTTCGTGTGGTCAAGAAATAACAATTCTGTCACGCAATCACCAGCAGTGAGCATTCACCGTAACGTTCTCGTTGTGACGCCAAAAACGGACGGCGACTTTGGAATTTACGAATGCGTCGTCACCAATGGAGTTTCAAGTACTCGATGCAAAATCAGATTGGTGCAAGGATGGACGAACAATGGTAAGAGTGAAGTCACAGCATATTTCCATTCTTGTGGCTTCGTTGGTCCGCGGCAGTACTCCTGACTCCTACCCCTACCCCTACCCCTACCCCATGTTATCCCCATACTATCCACAACAACTGAACACTAGGAACGCGTCCTTAAGATGGCAGTCCAAATTCAAAATCGTGACTACCATGTGCAAGTCATTTAGTTTATTCCCCTCTAACAAATGCACTTCCTTATAACTTATCAACACACGACAAGTGTTTTATCCGTCTGTGAATCTTACGAACATCTGCAGTGTCTAAGGTTAGATGACATAAACATGATCACTGTTGATCTCTTACTTTATCTCAAATTAATCGTTCCCCGGGGGTTGATGCTTATTACTCATGATATATTTTGTATATAATTTCCGATTGGTTCGCGGACGCATTGTTTGCGTCTGCGTATGATTGGTCGAAGTTTTTGTGATAGTTGATTTAAAAATGTCAGGCGGGTATCTCCTTTAAGAGCTTTTATTTCGCGTACTACATTGCAGGGCCTGTTGCTGGATGTATAAACGTGTCGGTTCTAATGCCTGTCCTGGCTGTTGCAGTTCTTTCTTGCCTTCTATTGGTTCATCTTGTGGTACGACGAAAGGAGCCCAAAATACTAAGGGCATCACAACGGCGACGAAAGTCCACAGCATCGTTGACCCACCCTCACGCAGAGCAACGCAAAAGGTCTCGTGACCTGCTGAATAGCAGTTTTGAAAGTGGAACATTAAACAATAACGAAAAGAAACAGGAAGTGGTTTCTATAGAGATGCACCTGGGAAATAATAGTAGTAGTACAGCCAATGCACCGGAAGACAATTTCACTGACGAACACATGAAGAAACGAAGATCTGGATTTTCAAACAAATCTTTTATGCACCATTCAACAGAAATGGATGATTCAGAAGCTGCATCTCAAGCTTCAGATGAGTCCAAGAATTCGGGTGACAAAAGCAGCTTCTATCACAAATCATTCAAAAGCGGCCCCTTTGACACCGGCGGTGATGGTTACGTGCCTCGTGCCTCAGTAGATGCAATTCTAAGCGAAAGCAAAAGGAGTAATGCGCATGCATTCTACAACAAGACCTACACGAACGACTCCATGGATTCCAGTGACGGTGAAGCCTTTGCAGCAGTATTAGAGGAGACAGTGGGAATTGATGCACCAAAGGGCGGGAAAGCGAAAGGTTTCATCAACAAGACCTACCATTCAGACTCCATGGATCTTGATGATGGCGTAGGAACTACACCTAACATAGAAGAAAGCGCGAATGTTGAGTCCAAGAGTGTCGCCTCTGAAGAAATTAATGATGAAACTGCGCATGTGCCTGCTATGGACACGTACTTTTGATATGAAGTAGTGTCGATATCAGCTCCGGCAGACCATCGTCACCGTTGGTCATCATGAAACATCCGGTAGCCGGTTACTGAGATAGTAATTATTTCATCGAGGGATGAGTTGTGTAATTGAATAAGTACTTCTCAGTGACGAAAAATGCTGTGATAAGAGGCATCTGTATACGCTCTGTGGATCTCGTTCAGCATTCAATCCACCCCCTCCCCCTCCCCCTCCTCCTCCCCCTCCCCCACCCCCCAAAAAATGATGCAGCCTGCAACACCTCCTGCATTGACCAGGTATTGAATATTCAAACTGCTTAGTAACAAGAGCATTTCGAGACACGTTAAATAACTGAATTGTCAGTATACTTTACTACTTAATTAAACAGGAAAATGTCTTTGTGATGGAGCTTTTTTTTCCCCTAGGGTTGTAACTTCCACGAAAATTCGCTCAAATCAGATAATGTTCCGGATAATCCAGTCCATCATTACCGGATGGACTTGGATCAGTTTGGAAGATCTAGAAGCATACCGGCCTTTGTCTAGATCTCCCATCCGTTGAAACAGTTTGTTGTATGGAAACCTCTGAGTTACGCGCGGAATGACGCGCATGCTTGCCTGTTTTACAACCTGCTATTGACAAATCCTTGAGAAAATGTAAAATAATAAATATAAAGACTAAGTAGGAAAGACGGCAATGTGTTTCCACGTAGCGTATTTTCAGTGAATAGCACGACGATGTCAGGGTGCGTGCAATTGTTTCTCGACTGATAGTGTTAACCTGATCACAACCTCGAGATTCCGCTTGTTAGATATGTTTTAGAAGAGATGAACCACCTCAAACTGACATTTCCTTTTTGAACACCTGTATAAGGGTTGTTATAATGCTGATTAAGTCTATAACAACTCAAATAAAAGCATTCATTTTTGTACCGCTACGTCCCCTGTTCGCTGCAAATCGCAGTCACTATTGATTGAACTCTGTTTCTCTTTTAACATCCCTGAAAATTTTCCACCTGTATTCCCGGTCTTTTTTAGCTGTGTTGCCATGAACCGGAACACTAAGGACTCTATCTAAAGCGTAGGAAGTAAGCATGCCTCATAAAGACTTCGCTCATTTACATCCCAAAGTGTCTCAGACAGGTCCATGTTTGTCTTCACGCACAAGCAAGTTTGGAGAATCTCTGATGTTATAAACTTAAGTCTGGAATCACGTTTACAATAACAAGATCGGTAGGTATTAGCTTTAATTAAATGAACGTTGCTTAAGTTTAAAATTAAAGATTCACAGTTTCACATTCACAGCTTTTTAAACACGCGTTAACCATGCAGTTCTCTCTAGTTCTTAGTCGCCACTCGTCTGAGCGTGGACTATCCGGAACAATAAAGATCATTTAAGATTGATGCCACGCAGCTAAAAACGTCTGCTTTTTAGCATAATAAAACTGTCATTACGGTCTGTCCTACAACTCGCCATATTTTTAATTTCCAAATGAAATGTTTCAGAGACGCCCATGTGTCAGGTGGGTTTGTATCGGGCGAAGCGGTGGGATGGAAGTTACTGCCTTGCACAAGCTGTTTTCGTTTTCCAGAATGGTGTGAAGATCTACCCAATTTGGGTATGAGCTAGGTATAATAGAAGGATTTTAGAGTTCAGTGCTGAAAACAGTTTTGAGAATAAATCAAAATGGACAGCGTGCTAATTAAGTAAAGGCCTTCTTCTGCTTAATAAACAAAGATTTTGCACCATCATCCAGTTTACAGAATGTTATGTATGTGTCAACTAGATCGTCTTTAGTGATACATAAATCAAAGATAATACCTGGATTCCGTAACTTGCAAAGCATAAGAACAATAAGCAATAAATTTACTAGTACAGTACCTGGCGTCTTTTTCAGTCCTTAAAAAGGCCTTTGTAAAGTCTTTGGAACTGTTTTCCGCAAACATCCTATAGACAATAAACCACAAGTGAAATGACTTCACAATAGCTTGAAGTTTTAGTACTGTTAAATCTGCGGGAAAAGTCAACAATAATGAATGCACCATTAACTCAAAAAAGGCCATCAAACATCTACTATTAATATTATTCTAATTACGTTGTATCCAATACTGATATACATTTGATATTGAAATTAGTTTGAATCACGCCGTTTATTTCACTTGCGAAAGCTTTACTCTTGTGTTAGCTTATCGGTACTGCCTATAGGTTCGTTTTCTTGATTTGCCGACTGTAGGGAGGGGGGTGGTGACGTGGCTTTATTCTTACTACGAGCTGAGTGAGAAGCTAAGCACTCAAAACTAATTTTGTATTAAGACTATGAAATGACTTCTCCAATTTCAAGTCAAAGACAGTCAAAAGTTCTTTTTACCGATGATAAAATCCGAGTACTGAGTTTTTGTAATCCAGACAACAAAGGCGGGTGTCTTCTACAATGCAAGCCGTGACAAGGGAAATTAGTGGTGCGCTAAACTTCAATTCGTTCAGTAATATTTAATTCAGGCCACTAATGTAATATCGAACTGCTTTCTACGCAAATTGCGCAACCTAAATACGGCATGATTGCGTCTTTGGACGAGGCTTGAGTGGTGATTTAGTCAGATGTGTACTTAAGAAATATCGACGAATATATTTGTATCTGTTAAACACTGTTCTTCATTTTTTATTAGCGTCGGAAAGGCAAGAGAGAAAATGGACATCATGGCAAAGTTAACGACTTGGTGTGCTTACCCATGCACCCTGCAAATGATAATTCCTATCCTGATGGGCGGCATGGCTGTACAAATCGGTGAGCAGAATATGAACTTTTTTAATTCAAACTTCTTCACGAATTGACTGAAAGAACTAAACAGATTATTTTTATCACTGGATAAAATTAATGCTGGTTAATAACGCTGAGCAATGTTATTATTTTACAACACAATTGCTAAGGGGCAAAAAGTCAAAAAACATTGTTAACAAATATTTCATCAAATGGCTATAAAATGCTACGAGACTGATCAGCTGGCTGTTTAATTCAGTTGCCCTGCCTGTTAGGTCAAAGCAGGCTTTAAATTCGTGACCATTCGATATTCCTAAATGGAAAGCGTCTATGATGGAAGAAGATTTCACGATGACTGCTTACTTCAATGCCTCTGAAGACATGGATCTTTACTTGTTTTTTTTTTGTCAATTAGAAGTAAACACAGCCTTAAGGACAAATCTGTTCGTATGTACAAGGAAGTTTTTCTACCCTTACGAAAGAGAAACACACGATAAAAGGATTGGGGAGATTTACTGAAAAATAAGGAAACATTCGAACTAAAACTGAATGACGTATGAATCTAGATTTTTCCCAGATATAGACCAATATGCCTAATATCTAGTTTAAAAAATGTATTCACATACGGTTTGTAAAGCAACATGAATGGGTTTGTGAGGCAAATTATACAGTGTATGTTGTAAAGACTCATCCGGTCAGGTCGCGGTGTTCCTAGCAATGCCGCAGAGCCAGGGAAACTCGTCATATATTATAATTGCCGCTGGACTTTCAAACTTTTACATATCGATAAATGCAAAGCTAAACATTATGAACGATAAACTATTCTATCGACAATGTTACCAAACGGACGTTCGTATTAAATCTCATGGATTTACAAGGCTAAGATATCTTTCTGTGAGTGATTTTTCCTTTATCATGTGTAACCTCTATTTTGTCATACCTCTTGTTCAATGGATATCAATATTAAATAAAATTGATATTCCGTGAAGTTGACATTAAACATTACAACAATACAACACAGGCTTGAACATATTTCTGACTGACGCTTACGCGATAACGACTGACGAGAGAACTTTTTACCATTTACTTTATCCTCAAAAAACAGAAGTTTGAGTTCCTTACACATGTAATCGACGACCGTGCAGTTATTTTGAAGTTTACGGCACATATACGTATACATCGATCAAGCCATCCACATTAATTAACGCGTTTTCAAAAGCATCCGTTTTCATCTCGCCGAAAAAGAAGCAAAATGCCGTGCCGTAGCGTGGGGAGGGCCCGGGGGGGGACCCGGCTCCCCCTAAAAAATTTGGCGAACACAAAATATAAATATTCAAAATACTGACATGTTGCATGTCAATTTGTATAAACCTGCATGTTCAATAAGGAATAAGGAGAGTACAACGTTCAAGTAACGTATCCGATCAATGATTTTAGTCAGTTGACATGCTATCAGAATGCTGGAAATGCTATTTTAGGGGCCCCAGATTTGAAAATCTCCCGGACCCCCTTAGACGCTTGCGCCTTCGGCGCTCGTGATGCAACACCTGTATTTCTCCATTTTAGGACATAACTAATGTTAAGTTTTGGATTTACATTTAAAAGCAAAAGAGAAAGGGGACTGGCTGCCGGAAATAACTACAAAGTTAATAATAGGCAAGCAGCCAGCATTTATTTTTAACTGACAACAAACGCATACTAGAGTTTTTGTATCGGCGCTTTGGATCGTTTTAGTGTGTGCGGGACGAAAGGCGAAAACGCACGAAAAAGTATGCGTTTTCAAACAAAAACGCATTTATGTGGATAGGGTCTAAAACTAGTGTTCTTTAATATTGGTTTGCATGAGTTCTGTTTTTCTATAAATCTGTGAAAACATCGCTATGCATGTGTCGCGTGACTGAGTAAATAAATTCGAATTAGCGACAATATTTCGAGCCGTTACGGTAATTAACTGCAATCAATTGAGTTCTTCAATATTGTGCTCTTTTGCTATAAGCCTATTTCAGATTAACTCAGTTGACAAGGGTAGTAAAACTGATAACTGGATATGGAATTAAGAAATTAGAATTGCGAAATATTGTGATATTGCCCTTGATTAGAACTTTGCATTAGCAGATAGGAAGTTATTAGAGTACTCTCCATGGGTGTGACATTTTTGGTACTCCTGGCAGACTCGAGCCGGTGAAGCTATCGACGCGGCATTAAATACTGGCATTACGTGCGATTAGCGTACTGAATACTGCCTAAAAGAGAGAATATTTGCCAGCAAAATTCTTTAGTGAGTGGGTTGCCCGTAACTGAGATCCTCGTGTCGCCGATCACATATCAGAACATAGTCTCCTTCGCAGACGCTCTTTTGGCTCGTCACGCAGTAAAGATTGCGTGACGAGCCAAAAGAGCGTCTGCGAAGGAGACTAATCAGAACATTGAAAAACCATAACCACATATTATTTCTCACATGTGAAAACTGGCATATATTCCCTATTGCACTTAACTTCTTCTAAAATTGCCTGTTCTTTTGACATCCACTGCCATGATTACTATTTCAGAAGCTTTGGAACTTGATTTCAATCTAACGCGGGAGGAGATCATTACTTTTCTTGGCCAACCAGCAAATCTAGTTTGCTACACAGCCGATGCAAACTCACGTCTGACCTATTCCTGGACTAAAGACAACCAAACTCTCACTCAGTCTTTAAACGTGAGAGACTTTGGTGGCGTATTGGTAGTCAAGCCAATGGATGATACAGACTTCGGGATTTATGAGTGTAACATTAGAAACGGAGTGTCAAGCACCATATGTCGGATCTTACTGTCAAAAGGCCTAAATAAAACAGGTAATTTTAAATGTACAAATGGGTATCCATCGTTGTTTAAGAAATCACTGTGGCAGTTTGGAGTTAAGAATTTCTGACCTCAGCACGAATGAAAGCCCTGGGAACAGGTGTAGTGTTTCACTTAGACCTCTGACGGTTAAGATCAGGAACGCAAGAGCAACATATCCTCTAAGATCAGAATAATGAATACATATGCGTTATTGACCAAGCGTGAGGTCAAGATGGCTGGATATCGGCCAAGTTATTTTTTTGCGTTTTTATGGACCGATACGAAGTCGAGGTCCATAAAAACGCAAAAAAAGAATGAGGCCAATATCCAGCCATCTTGACCGAAAAAGCTTGGTCAATAAAGGATTTATTATATGGCTTTCGGGGAAATTTTTCTTGCGGGACACGGCGGGTGGTCCAGAGCGGGCAAGATAGCTCCATCTTGCCCGCTCGGGTAGCCAATCACAGCGCACCATTTGGTTCATCTTGCCCGCTCACGGAGCTAGCCATATAATAAAGACAATTATTAAAAACTGAATCATTGGATAATGCAATTCAAGACTTTTCATTATTCTGACTGACGCTTACGCGATAACGACTGACGAGAGAACTTTTTACCATTTACTTTATCCTCAAAAAACAGAAGTTTGAGTTCCTTACACATGTATTCGACGACCGTGCAGTTTTTTTTTTTAAGTTTACGGCACATATACGTATACATCGATCAAGCCATCCACATTAATTAACGCGTTTTCAAAAGCATCCGTTTTCATCTCGCCGAAAAAGAAGCAAAATGCCGTGCCGTAGCGTGGTGAGGGCCCGCGGGGGGGACCCGGCTCCCCCCAAAAAATTTGGCGAACACAAAATAAAAATATTCAAAATACTGACATGTTGCATGTCAATTTGTATAAACCTGCATGTTCAATAAGGAATAAGGAGAGTACAACGTATCCGATCAACGTACAACGTATCCGATCAATGATTTTAGTCAGTTGACATGCTATCAGAAGGCTGGAAATGCTATTTTAGGGCCCCCAGATTTGAAAATCTCCCGGACCCCCTTAGACGCTTGCGCCTTCGGCGCTCGTGATGCAACACCTGTATTTCTTCATTTTAGGACATAACTAATGTTAAGTTTTGGATTTACATTTAAAACCAAAAGAGAAAGGGGACTGGCTGCCGGAAATAACTACAAAGTTAATAATAGGCAAGCAGCCAGCATTTATTTTTAACTGACAACAAACGCATACTAGAGTTTTTGTATCGGTGCTTTGGATCGTTTTAGTGTGTGCGGGACGAAAGGCGAAAACGCACGAAAAAATATGCGTTTTCAAACAAAAACGCATTTATGTGGATAGGGTCTAAAACTAGTGTTCTTTAATATTGGTTTGCATGAGTTCTGTTTTTCTATACATCTGTGAAAACATCGCTATGCATGTGTCGCGTGACTGAGTAAATAAATTCGAATTAGCGACAATATTTCGAGCCGTTACGGTAATTAACTGCAATCAATTGAGTTCTTCAATATTGTGCTCTTTTGCTAAAAGCCTATTTCAGATTAACTCAGTTGACAAGGGTAGTAAAACTGATAACTGGATATGGAATTAAGAAATTAGAATTGCGAAATATTGTGATATTGCCCTTGATTAGAACTTTGCATTAGCAGATAGGAAGTTATTAGAGTACTCTCCATGGGTGTGACATTTTTGGTACTCCTGGCAGACTCGAGCCGGTGAAGCTATCGACGCGGCATTAAATACCGGCATTACGTGCGATTAGCGTACTGAATACTGCCTAAAAGAGAGAATATTTGCCAGCAAAATTCTTTAGTGAGTGGGTTGCCCGTAACTGAGATCCTCGTGTCGCCGATCACATATCAGAACATTGAAAAACCATAACCACATATTATTTCTCACATGTGAAAACTGGCATATATTCCCTATTGTACTTAACTTCTTCTAAAATTGCCTGTTCTTTTGACATCCACTGCCATGATTACTATTTCAGAAGCTTTGGAACTTGATTTCAATCTAACGCGGGAGGAGATCATTACTTTTCTTGGCCAACCAGCAAATCTAGTTTGCTACACAGCCGATGCAAACTCACGTCTGACCTATTCCTGGACTAAAGACAACAAAACTCTCACTCA
>BLFK01000767.1:1103388-1117511 GCA_014634185.1 Astreopora myriophthalma | reverse complement strand
TTATAAAAGAATTGGTTCATGCTTTTAGCTGTGCGTATATCGAGTTATGGATGCACTTGGGAAGTTTGGAGAGCACTGAAGAAGCTAGAGTTGCTCTCGGCTACGCCTCGAGCTTCTTCCCGCGTGCATCCATAACTCGATATACGCACGCTAAGCATGAACCAATTCTTAATTGTCAAACACCGTTGTAATGACAACGACAGTGGTCATTTTAAGGCAACACCTTGCTACAGTGATTTGAAAGCTGTCTGAAATTGCTTTTAATGGTCATTCTCAACTAGAGGATAAGATGGCAAGAGGGACGCATCCACCAAGATCGGGGAACGGGCCAAGTGGGTCCGCTGTGCTGCTCGACGTTCAACGTTTATACCCTTCAATTCGTAATTAAAATAACTTTGCGTTCATACATGGACCAGCGATTTAGTCATAAAGTGCTTTTCACATTTAACTCAAGTTCCATTCACTGTACGTTTTTTCCCAAGCTTTCTGATTGCGTAAAGAGAACTTGTGTTACTTTAGCTTGACGCAAATGAGAAAGAAGTAAACTCAAGGCCAAGAATCACGTGTCCTTATTTCCTCAGTGGGGAAATACCATGACAAGCCCGACTGCACTTACGTTCAGTCTGCTTTGTAATGTTTTCACATGACTGACGAAGCCTTTTTACCTCGCTGTAAAAATTCATTGTTTGAATATTTGATTTACAGAATATCAGGAGGGAAATACTCAAAGTAAGTCTAAGACTGGATGCGTGAACATTTCAGTGCTGATGCCTGTCCTGGCTGTGGCAGTTATGTCGCTTCTTCTGTTTATCCATCTTCTAATAAGGGGAAAGCGGACGCAAGATCAGATAAGGGATAAGAAGATGAAACAAAGTGAGGAATGGAGCAGTCGACACAGCGAAGCAAGCACCTCTGTAATCGAGGAGCCCATTGAAATACACGTCAATGGACAAGTGACAGCACCACCTGTCAATAAGCAAACGCCACGCTCGCCTGCCATGGCTACCAATAGACACGTTTCGCACTCTCCCGGTTTTACGAACTCGTCACGCGCCCTTGTCTCTGGAAACGGGTCGCCCTCTCCTGTTTTTACACGACTATCTCGCTTTCATGTCAATGAAGAGGAAACACACTCGCATGTCAATAGATTGTCGTCGCCACCATCAGACAATGAGCAAGGCTCACTGACACGAGCTCAGGAAGCTCAAGAAGGCCCCGTGACACCGTTTTAGGTGAAATGGCAAAAGGGTAATAAGTGAAATGAAACAAATAAGCAGTTAAAAAAGAATTCAACAATATGATCATTTCGTATGATGGACAAATTGTTGGTGTATAACCTTTTGAGACACCTCCACAAAAAAGTACCCATTACTAAAACGAATCAAAAGAAATAAAGGGCCTATCAATATTAGCTCTGCTTGACGCATTGTCACAGAAAAATCTTGGGTCTGGCTGGCCGATTCACCCATGCCTCAAGGCTTTGTGGGCGTGTTCTACCGGTTGGGCAAAGGATGAAAAATGATTACAGTATTCATGACGTTATTCACCGCTTCCGTCTGCATAGAGAACGCTTATTGCTCAGTTGGCACGAGCAAGTTTATTATCTTTTGCTACGTCCTCAATATTCCTTTGAGTCATAGATGCCGGCGAGACAGTGCTGAGCCATACTGCAGGCTTTACGCAAAGGCTTCAGCCGGAGGTCATTCCTCTTTTGCACTCAAAGCGGGGATAAGAAAGTTTTAAAAGAAAAAAAGAAACAGGTGGCGGGACGAACTGGTCACCTGGTGACGGCTCATCTACTATTGTAACGCGAGATTTCAGTTTTTTAGTTTATTTCAGGATGCAATTAAACAAGGGAACGCATTTACGCTGGTAAATGTACCAAACAGCAGTAGAAAACTGGCAAATAGAAATATTTATTCTTCATCAGAGCATTCGGAGGATTGTTTCTGTACTTTACAAAAGGGGTGCTAATAAATTACAAAACTCTGCAATGGATTTGAGAAGTATGAAGCCTATAATTATCGTCATTTCGCGAAGACAATTAGTGTCAGTCCCAGCTACCCGTTTGAGAAGAGATCCGATTTTTTGCACGAATTTAAAAACAATACAAATACCACTGAAGAAATCACTGAT
Organism: Astreopora myriophthalma; assembly: GCA_014634185.1. Taxonomy (NCBI): domain Eukaryota; kingdom Metazoa; phylum Cnidaria; class Anthozoa; order Scleractinia; family Acroporidae; genus Astreopora; species Astreopora myriophthalma. The sequence goes on along the minus strand of BLFK01000767.1, from coordinate 1,115,375 downwards.
ACATCACTTGAGGATTGTTTCTGTACTTTACAAAAGGGGTGCTAATAAACTACAAAACTCTGCAATGGATTTGAGAAGTATGAAGCCTATAATTATCGTCATTTCGCGAAGACAATTAGTGTCAGTCCCAGCTACCCGTTTGAGAAGAGATCCGATTTTTTGCACGAATTTAAAAACAATACAAATACCACTGAAGAAATCACTGATACATCACTTGAGGATTGTTTCTGTACTTTACAAAAGGGGTGCTAATAAACTACAAAACTCTGCAATGGATTTGAGAAGTATGAAGCCTATAATTATCGTCATTTCGCGAAGACAATTAGTGTCAGTCCCAGCTACCCGTTTGAGAAGAGATCCGATTTTTTGCACGAATTTAAAAACAATACAAATACCACTGAAGAAATCACTGATACATCACTTGACCTCACAGAGGCCATCATGACGGAGGCGCAAAACGAACAAAAGGTGCCATTACGCAGGAGAAAAGGATTTTTTGAGAAAAGGATTCTTTTGATAATTAACTCTGTTTTCATGCAAATTCTTTAAACCAATATGGCGGCTGGTCACGTGAACGAACACGCTCAAGTCGATTTCATTTACAATACCGACACGATATAACTAGATTGGTAATTTGGACAAAATGACTTCATGGGACTTTTTATAAAACACCTAAAATACAATTTCTTTTTCGCAAAGGAAAGCCTGCCGTTCTGAGTAAAAAAGTGTGAAGATCTACAAAATTATTCCCTATTTGACCTGTACAGGAGCCCACATCCCGGGCCGTACAACCTCAATATACTTGTGTCACGGCGTTTTCACAGACTGGGCTATTTTGAGATTGATTTCCCCGCGAATTCATTCTCCCACAGGAGCCTTGCTGGCCAATCATAAGCCTGGCATAATTAACTGCTTGGACGCGTGAGGACTGGAACTGAACTTTTTCGCGGGAGAAACATGTCTATAAATAGATGGGTCTGTAAAAATGCCGTGACATAGCCCTAGTATAGGAGTTGTACGCTCCCGATTAAGGGCTCCTGACCTGCGCTAGATTTTAAGTGGCGTTGCAGACTGCCAGCGCACCTACACAGGCTTAAATTTATTGGTAGTTGGTGTTTAGTAGCTCAATAGTGCCTCCAAATGATTTCATGAGCGCTGACAATCATGTTTCAAATAAGAGCCCAAGATAAGCCCTGACCCCAACCCTGACACGACACGCTTGTAATTTAATAGGCCATTTCCGAATTCACTTCGGCTCTTTTTCAAAGCGAGTCTAAGTGCAAAGTCTTTCTTATGAAAACGAGTTTCCATTCATATGCAAAATAAAACTCATTACCATCACAACACTTTCGCACTTAGACTCGCTTTGAAAAAGAGGCTGACGCGAACTCGGAAGTGGTCTATTCACGTTAGCCTCTTTTTCAAAGCGAGTCTAAGTGCGAAATTTTTGTGATGGTAATGAGCTTCACTTTGCATATGAATAACAACCATTTCCATAAGAAAGACTTCGCACGTAGACTCGCCTTGAAAAAGAGGCCGAAGTGAATTCAGAAATGGCCTATTCTACAGATACTACACCTTATAAACTCTATCGCCGTTTTGAAAACCCGACGATGTTTTTCGCTTTCATTTTCGTCCATCGTCATCATTTCCTTCTTCAAAATGCATTTTCTCCATGTAGTGACTAACTTGAGCTTCTTCATCGCGTTCCCCGTCCTCACTTCCTCTTTCGAAGTCCATTTTTTCCATATAATGGCTGACAAGTGGTTCCTCGGAGCCCAGGCTTTGTCGCTCGGCGTCACTTTCGTCACCAGGTAGGAAGAAATCTGCTATTCGTGGAGCCTGCACTTCAGCTGACCGGCGCTTTGCATCAGAATTATTACGTGCTGATTCATCGTCATCTCGTGTTTCCGTATCCCAAAAGAATTCTTCTAAGCGTGGGACTTCCTGTGTGCGTGGAATGTGTGACGTGCGTGGACTGTCTCTCACGTCTGAGCTGGTTTCCTCCACGCGGAAAAAGTCCTCTAAACGCGGAATCTCTTTCACCCCTGGGCTCTCCAACGCGCACGGACTGTCGTCTGCAAGCTCGCCATCAAATCTGCGTGGACTGTCTCGCAGACTCCCCAATGTGCGTGGATTGTCTTGCAGGCTTTCTAATCTGTCTTTTGCAATGGGACTTCTTTCTGGCTGACTAAGGATGTCTTCCAAGCGCGGTATCTCTTTTTCTCGCGGGCTATCTGAAGTGCGTGGACTGTCCTCCCCAAGGTCTAATTTGCGCGGACTGTGTTTCGCGATGGGACTTTTCTCTGGCTGACTTAGAATGTCTTCTAGGCGTGGTATCTCTTTGTCAGGAGACGTCTCTGACCTGGGTGGAGTGTCTTGCACTTTAGGGATATCTTGTGTGTGTAGACCCTCCTGAGTGTCAGAACTGTCTAAATTCTCTTGCATTTCAATGACATCACTGTTTTTCTGGTCTTTCGGGTGATGCTTGTCATTTTCCACTATACGTTGTTTAACTTCCTCTTTTTCCTTTCGCCGTTTCCTGAATCCACCGCAACAAGTTTCATTTTTGCTGATGTCAACCTCTTCCTCCAGTTGTTCGGTGGCATCTACTTCAAATGACTCCTGCGCTAACTGCAACCGCAGAACGTCTTCTTCAGAGAGCAGCCACTGCTGTCTCCTCCTCCACTGAATAAAGAAATGGACATTCCACAGTAGCGATACCATCATCACAGCCAGAACAGGCATCAGTACCGAGAGATTCACACAACCAGTAGCAAGACCGCCAAATGCAGAATCTGCTTTAAAAACAAAAAACAAAAAACAAACAAATTGAAATTATTCTCTTAAATTTAGAATGTTCTTGACTCTCTTATCAGATGAATGAGCTACAAAACCGCAGACCGCAAGGATAATTTGAAATTCATTTATGCAGATGGTATTCACCAGACTCTGAACTACTGCATGTTGTTTACGAACTGAACACGTGAAACAGGCTATTTTACTACAGACTAAACAGACCAACCAGTCTGATAGATCTAAGTGAGCAGGGGAGAGGGCCTCATAACTAATAGTGTTCCCCTTATACCGTATACATAGTTACCTAATAGCTAAATTATAAGAACCTTACTACATTAAAAAGTAACATTTAAATCACTTTATGATGAGCAAAATAAGTACAATGAAGTATCTTTTTAAACATTCAATAATATTACAAGTCTCCAAAAGTATCGGCTAGTCACAGACAGCAAAATAAAGGAATCAGAATCACATATCAAAACCAGAGAGACTAATTACACTGTTGACCTACCAGTATTATTGCATCCAACACGCAAGGAAATACTACAAATTGTGCTTGTCCTGCCGTTGCTAATGTGACACTCATAGGTTCCGAAGTCTTCACTTTTCCCTGGTGTTATTACAAGCACATTACCGTAGACTTCTATGTTTGATGAATGTGTAATGGTCACATTGTCCTTTATCCAAGAATAGGTGAAGGAAGATGAGTTAGGGCTGGTTGCATAGCAACCAAGATTGACCTTTTGGCCGAGTGAAGTTGTGACTTCTTTTCGCGTCCGACGCATGTCAACTGCTGGGCCACCTGCAAAATGAATTCAGTGTCAAGTAGCTCAGGATGAGGCTATGCTTAAAATAATGCATTGCTTTAATTTGACTCAGAAAAAAAAACACCGGGATTAGGGCAGTGGTTGGACACAAAAAGTGCTGATTTGAAATGGAACTCTTAAACTGAAGGCCACTTGGACACTGTGGTAATGAATGTAAAATACAGCTAGGATTACTGCAAACAAACTAGAAAAGGATGAAGATACAACGTTTCCTTCAAGTTTTGGCTCAGAAGCAATTGCCCTGTACAACTGGGAAGAAATACCCACAAGCATTATACAACTGAATGTTCTGTGATGTTATCTCTGTCATCCGCAAACCTTGCGGAACAGCGTTGCAGAATGTTTCAAAGAAATTATAAACTAGTTGTAGTCGAGAGAAAATCACTTAAATCGTTAAATTGGTTACAAAGACCAATTATACTTTAGAGATGCTGTATTAGCTTTTAAATGCATGTCGGAACTAGCCCCTGCATACCTCAGTGATAAATTAATTACATGTAGTACTGTAAGTAACCAGAAAACCAGAAATTCGCAGATGCTAAATATCCCTTTATTTAGGTCTGCTACTGGGCAGAAAACGTTCCACTATAGGATAGTGAACAATTGGAATAATTTAGATAATTATGTTAAGTTATGCATTCATGTTAATAGTTTTAGGAATAAGCTTAGAGGGGCATTTTTAGATAAATTTAAGAGGGAGGAATGATACTTTAAATAATTTGTAATTGTAATTTTAATAATTTTCATATGTTTTTGTATTTCGTTTTGTAATTGACGCTGAAAAGCCCCTTTGGGGAAGTGGTCAATAAAGCATGTATGTATCATGACCATCAGGTGATCCCGGAAAATAATGGCGAGCACACAGCCCACGTTCGATATATCTCATTGTACTGACAAAATTACAAGATTTTAAGGGCAGATATCAATATTCTGTTGTATTACAGTCTCCCTTGACGATAAGAGAAAACAGGCCCTAGATACGAAATGTGCAGTGAAACCCTCGGAGTTATGTCTGATTTGACGAACATGGCTTTTGTCAGGTGCATCTTCGAATTCATTTCCTTAAAAGTAACAATTAACGGTGCTGAGAATCCCTCTTATTCTATTGGTATTCACAGATATTCTACAAGATATCAACTGGTGTTTGCAACAAACACTGTTGAACCAATGACGCTGGATGGATTAAAGTTGCTGGTATATATACATGTTGACCTAGTAACAACTTCAGCTTATACAATCGATTCGCCTTTTGACTTAAAAACAGAAAAACAGAAAAACAACCCAAGGTTTGTCTAAACACAGGATAACATAGGATAACATATAAACGCAAGGAACATAGTAATGGTCCAAACATACCGTTTTTTACACCATAACTCAACCCAACAAGAAATCCTTGAAGAATATAAACACGCCAAAAACAACACGCACGTATGGTCACCATCTTAATTAGCTTCGTTATCTCACGAACTTAAACTTTCTGCCAATTTATCGCAAGTCATAACTTTTTAAACCCGCTAGAGCTATTAAAAAGCTACATTAGTAAAAAATCTACATTAGTGCACTGTAAAACGATCACTACAAACTAAAGACAGAGCTTACTTCCAGGTGAAAAAACAATAGATGGATTGTGTGACAAAGTACACGTGCGTGACGTGCGTGGTATGGTATGATAGACACCAGCTTTCTATCCGACAAACCGTCGAATCCCTGGGAACTAGGTTACTACTCAAAATAAAAGTTCGAGTTATACGTTTTGCAACCAAAATACATGCAAAATACATGTCCTACATCAGCCACGGTACAGCTGAGCTCGCTACTTGCGTTAGTGCGTTCCGCAAAATGGAAGTAGTTGTTGCTGCAAGATCTTGCTCTTGCTCTTGCTGAGACATATCGAGCGTAAAAAGGCATACACTGCACAAGCAAAATGACTCACGTGATGTCGAATTCCCGTTAAGTTTACAGGTCCATTACAAGCCGCTGACCCGATTCACACTCACCGAGTACGATAGAACGATAGAGCAGCACACAGTACAACCTCACATCCGGTACGATGTAATAGCATCGCGGATACGAAATAACGGCCCACGGTTTACAACATAGCGTTACCGGGTACGATATCGCAGCATAGGTACGATACATTGCCATGACCGATACGATATAACCACGTGCCGTTCCCAACATAGCATCACCGGATACGATATAGAAGCATAGGGAACGATATAACAGTACAGCGGATGTCACAACAGGTGCGATATAATGCCTCACGCAGTACGATCCAATAACATTTTTGTCCAGTATCCCCCTCCATACAGGTTGGTCGATGCCTCTCCTCCCAAGGGTATCGCCCTCAGTTGTTTGCTTGATGCCATCGGGGCTTGACCCCAGGGGCTTTAAATTCAGCCATGTTTTGATGGGTCAAAGTTAAATTCTCCTGAGACCGCTCCCCGGTTCCAGGGGTCGGGGGTGCCGTGGTTTCAATTCACTGATGCGTAAGCAACCACATGTCAGCTCAGTAAAAGCATGAGATGGAAACGACTTTTTATCATAGAAATTTAAAGGAAACATGGCATTACTATTAAGCAAATCACATTGTAGTTTCTAACCCAATCAAGTTGACATCAGTTTTTGCTGTATAACAACATCAGACTTTTATTTAATTTGAGGCTATGGCCTTAAGAATGGGCAAAGCGAAGGTATTGAGCATGTAATACTGTACTTGATAATACGCCGTGTTCACAAATGGCGGACAATAAATTATTCTTTCGTCTCTATGAAAATTAGCCTACCAAACCTCGTTAGTATGTGCTAAATTCTTTAAAATGAGGCCTGGAGGTGTAGTTTGCATAAACACAAAAGGATAATAAATTGTGCACCATTGTATTAAGTGACATTTAATACCCAACTACTCTTGTAATGCGTTATCTCCACACTTGTTGTTCAAGAAAATACAAGAAAACGTCAATTATGACAAATTTATTATAACGATGACACGTATACAGATAGTACTATTTTATTATGAAATAAAACCAAGACTACCGACCAAGACCGCGGCATCTAAATCATTGAGCAATTGGTTTTGAGATCGTAGTCGTCATAATAGTGAATTTAAAATAGCTTTAAAATTACACCACTCCTAGTCCTGGCGGGATATCTTGCTTCAGTCCTTTGGGCCTGTGTTGCAAAAATTGAAAACAAGAAATAAACAAATGTGACTGCTCCAGTGGGATGGACAAGAAAAGACAATTAATGTCGTATTAGCAGTATAACGACAAAGAGACAGGAATAGGGGAGTGAGATGTATTGTAACGCCCATCAGGGCAGCTGCAAGCCAGGGTAAGTAGTGGGTTGGAACCGATTACTGATCCGCCTAGGAACGTAAAGTTGATTTTGAATGTTTTAGTCTCTATTCATATTCACAGCAGGGGCGTAGCAAGCCATTTTTGGCTTGTAAGCCTGTTCCATACCACGTAAGTGTAGTGCGCCCGGGGAAGGAAGAGGAAGTCAAGTAGGCCTATGATTTGTTCAAATATACCGAGAAAAGTTTGTAAGCCCGGGCTTACTGGCTTAAAGGGAGCTACGCCCCTTGACAGTGAAGGGAAACCTTTGTGAATTATGACATACAAGTAAATAAATAAGTGTTGTTATTCAGACAACGCCGTCCCATTTGGGAAGATCGAACGATGCATGGAAAGTTATACCTCTTTGCTTGGACCTTGGAAGAAGAACTCATTAATCTTCATCGTGGTTGGTCAGTTTTGTGTAAGTTTCATAGTAGTCCTCGTATTAAATCGTTGTAGTTTTGCAGATTCGTTTCATCGTTAACTCAGTTTCTTTCGGTTGTCTATTTTTTTCGCCGTCCTCAGTGATGTTTCGTAGACTCCTTTCAACAGTAACTCACCAGGTCCCAGCCGTTCCGCAAAAGCTGGATAGCACTATCCCATGTATAGATCACTATTGACTGGAAAACTCATTGTTTTTGCTTGCACTAATCCACTGGATGGGGTTATAATACGAACTCGCAAGTGATCAGCTCCCAGATGGCTTGATAATAGCACAGTTGGAACAGCAGTGTATAAGGCTATTGGACGGTCAGGCCTGGATGTTTTTAGGCTTCTTTACAACTGCTTAAGTTGCTTTATCAACTGCGATAAACACACTCCAAATTCACGCCGCGGTGGATAACGTTATCCATTTTAAATAACCAAGCCCAGAAGTAAATTTCGTCTGAAACTGCGGCGTATTTTTTTCTGAGTTAGCCCACCCTTTCTATGTTTTAGTTTGTTGTTCATCTACCTTAGAAATTGCCGTAATACTTCTCTGCCGGCTGACGACCAAAGCATCAGATTTGCTTCCTTCTCTTAAGCAAGGGTGCGTCAAGTACCGAGATGCACCGCGTTGGCCTCTCCGTATCCCACCTGTAAATATGTTAAGCGTATCATCTGTCAATGCATGTTCGACCTACCCGCCGGTAAATCAAGGGAGGTGAAAATCAAGTGATTCAAATCAATCCATTTTTTAATTAATTAATTTAAGCACCCTTAAATCTCGTTAGAATTGCATTAAATAACGCTTGCCCAAACATGTTTAAAATACCAATCTTGATGCCACAATACAAAGGGAAGGTGCTACCCATGGCTGCCGCGTGCATGATGACAAGTAATCCTTAAATTGAATTTAAGTGACTTTTCAGGAATAGCGCCTTAAAGTAAGTTTCACAAATTTTGAGATGATAAATCAGTACGCGACTACAACAAAGTCCTCCAGGTGCTCGTACACCATTGACGTTCCCTTAATTTGACACTCAGTAGTATTCAATCGTAGGTGAAGTTGCATCGTAGCCCAACGAAATTGCGACGCGAGGGACAGGAAATAAAAAATGCCGGTTTAACAACTGAGTACGAGGCGGAGAGACGGTAGACCTCGGTAGTCCCTGATAAAATGGTTTCCCAGGAATGGTGAAATTTTCGCCACCTCCTTGGTGTCGATGGATTAACAGGGTGATTGCATTGTCAAAATATCACAAGATTGCGACATCTCCAAACACAGGCGAACATTTCATTTTTGTAGCGGTTCTCTTCTTAATTGTGTCAGTGTAGCCTTTGGTCCGGGACGAAACTGTTTTCATCAGAAAACTCAACTAAACTTCCAAACAAAAGTTTGAATTTTTATACCCCGTACTGTTGGACTTTCCCGGCGGAAGTGGACATTCTCGGTAGCGAGCATTCGTGTCGCCTTGTGAGAGGTTATAAATTGTTGTAAGTTGAGAAAGTGTAGAAACCCTCGGGAATCTAGATTGGTGTCCGCTATTGGAAGGTGTCCCCAAGATGGGGGTCGACTGTGTTTGCAAAGAATTTTAACCAACAAATCCCGTCCGTTACCTGTAATAATATCATCGATGCCAATTGAGTCTCCTTTGATTGTTGTTAAAAAGGAAGGTACGCTTCCTCCCCAAACTCTGTTAGGTTTATAAGAGATGTGAGCTAACATAGTGTTCGTTTTGTTGCGAATTGGAGGTAACACTCTATACTCCTTGATCTTCTCAGCAGGTGTTTCATTTTTAACTTTGCCTGGATCAACATCAACGCTGTTCATCTCAGCATTTCTGCAGTTTTCTTTCTTCCACTCTGGCGATTTCAACCCATGAGGTCGTTCTTTTGTAGTTTTTGCGCTAGTTTTCGCTGAACAAAAGCGAGATGTGGAGACGGTCTGGAGTGATTTTTTGTGGCAAGGACACACGTTTCCCATTTCGATTGAACATTGCAAGACATCCAACACGCGTAACAATGATGACGCAACAATGATTAGGCTGACAACTCTCAGAACCTTTTGATTGGCTAACTACAGTGGTACGTCAACAGCGCGTGCGTATGTTACAGATAACGTAAATATAACAACAAAAAAATACTGATAGCTGCTCGGTTACTAAGACACAACTGAAGAACAATTTTAGATCAGCCAATTCAATGCTTTTTGTTGCTCGTCCAGTACATTATTAGACGGATCATTTGCCCTGACCAGGGTCAGTGGTTATGTTTATAATCGGTGGAACGTATAAAGCATTCGCCACGTTGACGATTGCCAATTGGAACTCTATGAATTATTAGTTATGGTAGTTGGAATACTGTATTTATTTACCCATAATCCGGGTGCTATATTTGCTATATTTCCAAAGCAAATTGGCTTGCGTCGAATTAAAGGGAGTCCAGTTGTCACAAAATAGAAGCAGACAAATTGTTGTTTCTTTTTAAAAGGCCACTGCTTCCTCGAAGCCTAATGTGACAGCTTTTTAAAGTTCAATGAGAGATTGAGCTTTCTCTTCTGTCATTTTATTAGAATGGATTTACGCGCGTAAATTAAATATAACAGAGAACCTGCCTGCGGAATCGTCACGGCTTGCTAAGCAATATGGGTAATAAACGAAATTCGACAGGCCGCGATTCTCTCGGTCAGCACCAAGAATAGCGACTGGCAGATGCCGATGTGCGCCCAGTCGCGGTGGCGGTCTAGTTCAGGAACCATCGACAGTAGACAGCAACTAATTGTTTCAAATTTCTGAGATTGCGCAGACGAGCCCGAAGTCCGTGATTGGCGGACTTTCTGGTTCGGAACACCCAGAGGTCGTTATTCTTGGTGCTGACCGAAAGAATCGCGGCCTCTCGGGACGGGAATGACGAATCCACAAAAATCGATGGAGCCTTCATGAATAGGTTGCGCTCACAGCAATAAAACAAACAAATACGAAACACAGTTAAGAATAGGTTGAAACTTCATTTATTTCGAAAATTGGCACAAACTGAACATTGTACAACACAATAAACTGCACCATCGACGAAACTACTGTTCAGTAACTTTAAACCGTTGCAAACCCCTGGCACGAAATTAACATCAGCACAGCGAAATATTGGAGAAATATTCTCGTTACATAGTAACATGAGTAAATTCCAATGGTCACGTGCCATTCCCTTCAGTCAACTCGTACACTTCTTTAATCAACTCATCCACGGCAAATCCGTAAAATTTGCGGTTCACTCTTTGAACATTTTGTAATTCCTCTTGCAGTTCTCGTCGAGAAAGCTGTCGTTTCGCTCCCTTCATAGCTCCTTGGTCTTCCATTTTTGCAACCTGCAACAGGAAACAAGATAGCAAACACACCATGAGGACCTACCCGTGACACTTTTAACTTCCAGGGATGTTTATCAAAAAGACATGAAAAGAACAGTATTGAAAGCTGCCGGTTTGCTAATTTGGAGGATTACCGTAATTCCCCAAAGGTTTTACAAGATATTTGAAGATCTCCTCTGCAAGGGAAGAATCTCAGAAGAAATACAGAAAAGTATTTCATCTGCAACCACACATGTATTCCAGCATCGGTTAATTTTAACTACCATTTTTACTTCGGTTACAGGCATTGTTTGGATTACTCATCCATTGTTTAGTGAGCGAGAATGAGACCCGAGATTCTACCACAAAAACTGCACGTTTTTAATTGGTTCTGGTCTTCATTACATAGGGGTAGCTTCCGGATACGGTCTCCTTACCTTGCACAGAATCTGTCGTACCATAACTTCACGTTTCTCCTCTGAATGTTCCAAGCATTTCTCCTGGTTAGTAAACAAGTAAAAGGCGTTTTCAGCATGCAGAGGTTTAGCCTAACCCTAAACCTGCAGAGAAAGTCATACGCCAGACTGCAACAAAATACCTTCGCAACGAATTGCTGCTGTTGTGAAACGGTTAATTCATGTGTTGTCAGAGTTATCACGTTTAAACTGATCAGTGTTTTTTGTCAAGACGACCTTAAACATAATACCCACGTAGAACAATAGTTTACAAAGAAAGCCGACGAGAGATTATTTCATCCTCGTCTATGTAGGAAGGCTGGCCTTTCAAATGAGGTCGGTCTCACAATGTACTGCACAAGAATAACACCTCTCTTGGAGTAGGCGATGCCTATCTGGGGTTGTCTACCTGGCTATCTAGTAAGTGAGCTTGAACGCGTGCAGAAAAGAAGCTTCGCTATTTTAGGTGTTGATAACGACGCACTTGACAACTTAAGCCTCAGACGGGACGCGGCCACCAAACGCGTACTAGCCTCGTATTGCACACGCTTATAACTTGAAAATTAAACGCACTCTGAACATCTCTCCATCAAGTACTGAGCAACAAGGTCATTTTCGTATCGCGGGCCGTAGGGCTGCTACAGGCTGTATCTTAATCTGCTACAACTGTGAGTTTGCGCTTTCCCTGTATTCCTTCTATATTTTTTTTCTTGCGTAATTTTTTTTTACCTTTGTGAAAACTGTGTGTCTTTATAAATCTCAAATGATTTCATTAAAGCTTATATTACGCCCGGGGGGGGGGGGG
>BLFK01000767.1:1092380-1103375 GCA_014634185.1 Astreopora myriophthalma | reverse complement strand
GGGTACTCCCTTATAAGGGCTTAATGGGGACGTGCGGCCAGCCAGGGTATGTTTTTCGGGATTTTTGTCTTAAACAGGGTATCGAATTTATAATTTTTTGTCTTAATCAGGGTAGCGATTTATCAATTTTTGTCTTAAACTGGATATCTTTTCTAGGACGATAAACAGCAACAAGCTCTTGTTAATTAATATTGACTTCCGTTGACTTTCGCATTGATAATGTCTTAAACAGGGTATCAAAAATCGGAATTCTGTCTTAAATGGGGTTGGAAAATCAGCGATATTTGTCTTAAACAGGGTCAGGGTCTGAGGGGCCGCACCACACCTCCCCACCCAGGGATATATCGAGTACCCCCCCCCCCGGGATATTACGTTTACATGACCTGTTGTAACAAACCGCAGTTCCTTTTTATAAATTAATATAATTTCTGCAGCATTTTAATAGGGCAAAATAGCCAAGTTTGTACATATTTCACCCAAGTAACTCAGATTATGCACACCATGGAATTAAAAAGCGTGACGTTTCCACAGGAGTGACTTTCCACCAGAATGAAGAACTGAAATGTTTGCAATTAGCAGAGCCTCCAGCATTCTGCATACCTCAGACAATCTCCCCCTCATTGCCAGAGGAATGCCATCTGTCCGCAAATAACTGTCGGATGAATCTGCAGGACCAGCACTGTTACGATCACCTGACGGTCTTAGTTCATGCACATGTCTTTTGAATGACTCAATAGTGGGAAGAGAAGCCTTTGGTGGGACGCTGTCAAGGAACAAAGGTCTGCGAATGATTGCGGCATTTGTAACAGCGCCTGTAACATATGAGAGACGCACAAAAAACTGTGAAGGAGACCCCAACATTCCATTACTGTTACTATTAATGTATTCACTGTTATTTTGGAAATTGAATGTGGTAATCATTTTGTATCATGACCATTGTGAGAAAAAAGTCTATTGAATAATTACAATTGGTTGTGAGAAGTCAAGCAGCTGCTGATCTGGAACACTAGATACTACAAAGTTCAACCTTCTTCTAAATAACCCTATTTGGTGCTTCAGATTGCCAATATTTTCATTGATACCCACTCATGTTGTCAACAGCTACTTGTAACTTAATACGACTTTATTAAAGAAGCTTGTACCACTCTACTGGAGAGAGTTGTGCATTAATGTCAGCAGGGAGGGGGGTACGGTTGACCTGATCGGACTGTAATTTAAACCAAACAATGACAACAAAAAAACATACCCACTGTCCCCACCCTTATATACCTCTGTGATTCAGCACTCTGAGACACTGTCGACTATGCACATGCCAAACACAAGCAGTTTGATCTTCAGAACCTGACAGGAGAACTGATCCATCCATGGTCATGGCCATGCTGTTGACTTGTTTACTAAAAGGATAAAAAACTATGAAGTTAAACATTGGCAATCATCTTGTAGTGTTACAGGTTAATTTTTATTAAGTTTTTTGGAAACAAAAATGAACAAATCTATGAGCCAATACACAAAGAAACAAACAATGAGTCCCTATTCACTCACCAACTCTCAATAGCTCCCTGGTTCCTGTCCCATCAAATGACAGACTATCTGACTACTTAGCTGGTGTAACACTGATTCCACTGACGATTGTACATGCAAGTTATGTTTTTGCATACAGCTATTTCGAGAAAGGTTGGCGAAAGGAAAAGAAGTGTACAAGCATATGCGACAATGCCAAAAGGAAGTGTGGGACATATTCAGTCAGTTTTAATAAAAACCTAGAATTGGGGATGCCACGAAAATACAACGGCCACTCCTAACAAGTAGACTAACGTTCAAGAAGTCTCTCCGCCATTACGTCACTCTGACTTTGCATCAGCACACCATACAGACCACTATCCATAATAACTCTTGGCACTGTTGCATACGCTTTGACACTTGTCAGTTGGGCAACCTTTCTCAAAACAGCTGTATGACATACTCAAGTATGGCCAGTCAAGTACAGTTTCTGTAAAAATGGAATTCTTTCCTGCAATACATGCCAGATTGAATGAACAAACCTGTGCCCACTGAAGATAAGTGACCCTTCCTTCTCTGTGTGAACATTAGTCTTCACACCCTAAAGTTTCACAACATTGACAATTTTAGTTCCATGATTATCGGTAGACAGTGGTCACAGAAACAGACAATAGTCTTGGTAACTTTCAAAAGTAAAACTTAATGTCTTTCAAGGATCATACCCTTTTAGACAGTTCCACTTGGTAGATGTTGCCATCTATACATCCAGCAAACAAGTTATGTTCAGCAGGATCCATACTAACAGCGGTAACTCCGACATCAAACACAAAGGAACATAAAAGCTCCCCAGAACTCAAGTCGTACAACTAAAATCAATAGATTGTGTGATGTTAAAAAAGCTATTAGTACGGTAATTGACAATAGATGAATGGATCTGCATTCTAAAACAACATTATTTTGGCTGTGTAGCCCTTACATTGTACAATGATTCAATTAATTCATATGTGTAACTGGATTGCTTAAGATCTGGATTAACATGGTCAGACTTGCAGGGATAACTTTGATCTTTTAACAGGGCTATTGCTTCTGACAACAATAAAGGGGTGCTCCCTCAAATATCTGACAATCTTAAATCTGCACACATTTTCAGTTAAAGAACATACCAGTAGATAATACGTGTATATGTGGCATACCTTGCATGTTTGATCAAGGGACGAGGTGACCAGATGACTCCTCATGCCACCACAGCCCCAATGTACATCAGTAACTGGAAGGGCGTGGTCAGACCATGTGTAATGAGGACTTGACTTTCCCTTAACAGTCCCAGCAGTACTTGAGGAAACAGACAAAACCCTAAATATAACCCACATTCGAAATCAACAAGTCATTGCCTATACAATAAATTGATTTTAGAACCTTGCTAGTGATTTGCTACACTGTATAATTATGCTTGGCTCCGTACAAGGAAATGAAAAATATACTGTAACATCACAATCGACTTACACAGCCTACAGCTGTACATGTCAGGCTATTTAGTGAGGAGATAAAAATTAATGAACTTCAACCAATTCCACACCTTGCCATTTTCCATACCAAGACCAGGTTGTCTTCACCAGATGACAAAAAATGGGAACCATCATCACTAAACCTTAAACAGGAGATACACTGAAAATGTCTGGACAACAACGCTAGGAGATTACCACTTGCAACCTAGATGAAAATATAAAAAAGCACACTGTAACCTTTATCTTCATCTAATATCCCCTCAATCCCTCCATAATCTGCAAGCTGTTCTGCTCGATGATCTATATTTGACCTAAATAACTGAGGCAATCATGCCTTAAAAATGATGGTGATGGTGTAAATGCACCTGTGAGAAAGATGACATGATAGTTGCTTGGCAATAGGCGAAGGGACAACTGAAAAGTAGATCAGAGTCCCAGGCAGGAATCAAACCTTTGACCTATGTAACACTGGTGAGCGAGCTCATTTATCTAGGTTCTTATACAAAGTGTTCCAAATTGTCTATGGGCTTGACAATGTAATGTTATGTGAGGCAATCAGTTGCTAATATAATTATCTCCTCCATACCTTACATATATGTATATAATATATATATATATATATATAATATATATATATATATACAAGTTAAGAGGGTCTCTCAAGCCAACAGCGCATCTCTGCCCACAGGAGGCTCGAGAGACCCTCTTAACTTGTATACAAATTGTCTTCTTCTCTCGTCCGCCTGTGAATCACCGTTCTGGTTGATCCAGCGTCATCTAGTTGGGAAAAACATGGGCCCGGGAGTACCACGTGATAATTCCCATTCGCTATCTAGATTGGCCATGTAGCCAGCATGGTTGCTCTGATAGTGTAGTGGTGATCACACCCAACCGGTAATCAGGGGGACGTGGGTTCAAATCCCGCTCAGGGCATAAAATGTTTTTCTCCAATGAAAAGTGTCATTCAGGGGTTGTCCGTCCTTGGTCCCTTTAAACTGCATATATATATATATATATATATATATATATATATATATATATATATATATTATATACATATATGTAAGGTATGGAGGAGATATATTATTAGCAACTGATTGCCTCACATAACATTACATACATACATATATATATATATAACTCACACGATGGAGAATAGGCTTCCGTTTTCAATGCTTTATTCAAGACCCGACACGTTTTGGCATTTGCCTCCCTCAGGGGCCTTAACATGCAAATAGGTTAAGAGTTTTACAACCTTTATAACGTATGTTTTAAACAATTTATGTACTCAAAACTTTACAAAGCTCTTGTGTAAAAACTTTATCCAGTTCTTTTGTTTAGCCCATATGGCTGAATGGATTTTAATGTTCTTTGACAGAAAATCTCTCTTTCTCGAAGGACTTCTTTCTTTTTGTCAGTCTCTAAACGATCTTTTTTGATTTGTTCTATGATGGTAATGGTAACATTATTGTCAAAGTCGTGAGTTCGTGTGTTATGTAAAAAGTGTTAAGTGAGTTCGCAGGTACTCACTCCCTTTTTAATATGGTTTCTGTGATTGTTCAACCATAGGTTAAATGCTGTTTCACTTTTGCCAATGTATTGAAGTTTGCAAATGTTGCACTCGATTATGTAAATGATCCATCATGATGAATGGCAGTCCACTGCATGAAATATGATAAAAGTCTTCTTGTTGTTGGGACTGGTGAAAGTTGTGGTCTGGTTGATCTTTTGGCATAAACTACAACTTCGTTCTTTCACATGCTCTACACCCCTTTGGTATCAGATTGTGAGGTGTTTCGCTTACAAATCTTGAATGCACAAGCCTGTCTCATAGACTTTTTGGTCATTGGTAGGCGACTAAAGGGGTTTGTGGAAAATGAGCGATAGTCTTTCTTTTGATTGGAGAAAGTTCCAATTTTGTTTAGCACTTTCTGCAATAAATGTGGTGTGGGGCTTGAATGTAGTGACCAGAGGAATTTGGTCTTTTGGTTCACGTTCTTTGGTCTGTAAGCATTCCTCTGGAGTCAATGTAAGCACTTTCTGCATTTCGTGGAGAACTTTGTGTCGTGCATAGCCACACGCTACAAAGAAATCCGAATATTCCATGATTCGTTTCTTCAATGTATCTGTTGAAGAGCATATTCGCCTCAACCTCATATATATATATAATATATCATCAAATACTTTATTTCTCACCTGCCAGATATAAATCTTCTCTCCACAAGCCACCACACAATAAGCACCGTCAGGAGGACAAGCAATGGCTGTCACCTTTCCTGGACAGAGGAGTTTCATATGAACTGACTCCTGAGTTCAAACAAATAAACAAAGGAAAAATAATAGATTTACCAGTTTGAGTTAATATTAAGGTACATTGTAGGTTTATATTAACCTATTAACTGGTGACTGATTATCTCAGTTGGCAGAGCACTGAGCTGCTGTGCGGGAAGGTTGTGGGTTCAAAACTCATCTGGAACATCGTGCAACATCCTTAAATAACTAGAGAAGTGCTGCCTTTGTAATGACATCTGAAAATAGTTAGACTTTCTACTGTTCACAGACAAGGACCAAGGACAATAAACCATGGCTCCCATCTCAAAACTCTTCATATTTGATTCTGTGGGACATTGAAGAACCAGCACAAGACAGTGGTCAGTTTGGCGTGATCTTCTGAATGCACTACTGATCCATGAAATGAAATGAAATGAAATTATATGGGATTTATATAGTGCATTTTCTATGTACATGGTATATTCAAATGCACTTTACAACACTTTGTGAGGGACTTTGCCAGACTGCTTTTATGGTGCAGTTCACAATCTTATAATTATTTAAATAACCAGTAGAATTTACAGATGCCCCCAGAACAGAATGAGTGATGTTCCCTACTCTTCTCAAACAGTGTGTGTGTTCTTTGATGTCCCACACAAGTGTTGTGAGAGGGACCTATGGTTTATCATCCTTATCGATGAAGAACAGAATGATCGTTTTCACTCATGCGACCAGCGGCCATATTGATTTACTGAAACAATAGGAAATATTTGCATAAAACTGGAGTTCAATTTGCTGAGGATTGTTTTGGGACGCGAAAATGGCAGTTGATTCTTTGCTTAGGTACACCAATGTGGCCACCATGACATCATATGAAAACGATCTATACAAAGTCTAACCATTTGCAGATGTCATTACAAAGGCAGCAACATCTCCTCAGTTATTTTAAGACCCTAGGTGTTAGTCCAGCTGGGATCTGAACCCATGACCTTCTGAGCAGACTGGCACCTTGTCCCATTGTGCTGACCAGGTGGCGGTTATCAATGAGACCACATAAGAATAATGGCTGACAGTAGTCACATTGAAACAGTCCAAGTGCTAAAACTGAAAAACTAAAAGTAAGGTTTTTAACGTCTACCCACCAGAAGCCAAAAAGTTTGCCTTTTGGTCGTCGTTGTCAAAAAAAAATCATTCTCATATTTCTCATCGTCATCATCAGGGCCATTCCATTTAATATCCACCCCCCTCCCCCTTCTGAGGGGGGTCACCAAAGTCATTTCTGAGGGGGTAAGCCAGTCGGCATCCTTTGATCTTGTAATTTTTTCTGACGGGTACAGCACAAAATGGCCCTTTTTTTCTTCTTCTTTTTCTTTGGGGTTAAATTCTCAGGGACCTCATCCATGTGGGAAGGGGGGGGGGCGGGGGTGGATATTAGGAATGGCCATCAGTCCTTTTGAGGTTTTAATCAAACATCACACCTGCTCTCCACGCTTATTCACATAGAAAAACTCTACGAAAGACGACTGGTCTAGTAATTTAGCTACCCTAACAACCCCTGAAATATTATCCAAATCTCTCACCTTTGCAGTGTGCCACACGTGGATGACGGGTTTGTTTACCTGTGAGGCCAAAATATAATATTTACCAAGCAAGCAGACAGATCTAGAAGGGCAGAAGCCTCCTTTGTACGTTTTTAACTGCATCCCCGAGTTTAAATCCCATAAGGATATAGATACATTACTCGCGGTTGTCTCAGATGTCAGTAACACTTCGTTATCCGCCATTTTGAATTTGAGCCGACTGCAATGTAACCAGCGGTTAAAATTCGTTCCCAGACTTAAAATAGTTTCGATATAGTTTCTTTCTTTTTGCATTTAAAACTGGGTAACCTGTGCCCAACGGAAAAGCTTCCAACATGGCGTCTGTTGAACTTTCCCAGCTGTACGTTCCCGTGGCAAATTACTGTGTCCAGATGATGAATGCTTTAAATGAGTTCCGGAAACACAACATATTATGTGAAGTGGTAATTGTGGTGAATGGGAGAGAATTCTACGCCCACCGCAACGTCCTTGCCGCGAGTAGTCCTTATTTTCGAGCAATGTTCTCGAGCAATATGCGAGAGCAATTGGAAAGCAAACCAATCATCCTCGAAAACATAACCGCAGACATTATGGAAGAGTTATTAAACTTTATTTACACCGGAAGCATCAAGATCACACCTTTCAACGTGAAAGACTTCGTTTCTGCTTCCAATTATCTTCTTATGACCAGCTTGAAAGAAACTTGTGTATCATTTATGAAGTCTATGTTAAATCCTTCCAACTGTCTTGGAATCGAAGCGGCTGCTTTTAAATTCGATTGTACGGCTCTGAGAAGCTCTGCTAATCAATATGTCTACGACAATTTTGTTGCAGTGTCGCAAACGGATGAGTTTAAGACGCTTTCTGTTGAACGTTTAATCGAATATCTTTCCAGCGATGAAATCAGAGTTGAGCGAGAGGAGCAGGTGTTCGAAGCTCTCATGGAATGGATGAGCCATGATGTGAAGTCACGACAAGCCCACTTCAAACAACTTTCCCAACACATCCGTTTCCCTCTCATGTCACCATATTATCTAGCTGATCACGTGGAAACCGAAGAAATTGTTTTAACATCTCCAGAATGCACAGCACTCTTACTAGAGGCGAAAAACTATCACATGCTTCCCGACCGGAGACATTTGATCAAAGGTTCAAGAACCAAGCCTCGAAGGTCAATGGGTGTCATTTCAGTTATCTTTGCTGCCGGAGGAATTCAGGGTTCTTCTGTGATGAGAGACACCTTTGGCTATTTCCCTGCAGCAAATAGGTGGAGCCCACTTGCGCACATGACCACAGCCCGGTGTCGTCATGGACTGGCTGTTTCTGGGGACATGGTATATGCAGTGGGTGGGCAGTCACGGGAGGGTAAGTTAAATATCAGGGCCAAGTCGTGCACAGCCTTATTGTGGCTAGATGAGGTGAATTACCATGGCAACTAATAGGCTCTGCCCATAATTAGCCCATGATTAGCACTATGACGGAAGTGTAACCCCAAGGAAAAATTGGTAAAGTGGACATGTCTGTTTTCTGCTCACCCAGAACGTTACATTTTACAATCAGACTTCAAGCAATCAGACATAAAGTAGCTTCCAGTAACTCAACCTTTTTTGCCATGAATTTAGTGCCTATTAAATGTTTATTAACAACTTGGTCTTTTCAGGCTTGAAAGTCCTTGAATTTCAAAACTAAAATTCAAGGCCTTGAAAGTCCTTGAAAATTTTACTTGATGCTGGAAAGTCCTTTGTCAAAGTGGCTAATATGACAAAAATGTTTCTGGCAAAGGAGTAATGACACAAAGTGGTAGAAAAGACTGGTAAAAATCTATTCCATTGGTTTGATTTTACACTGCAGTGAGTCCTTCAAAAATGCAAAATTAATTGTATCCTTGAAAGTCCTTCAAAGTCCTTGGATTTTTGACCCCCAAAAGAGTACCAACCATGTCTTTTGATAATGTAGATTAGAAAATAGCTCAAGGAAAATACACGCGCTGATTGGTTAGTAATCGTGTTTCTATAACTCGATAGAAACACAGAAGTTGACGTAGTCACAGACAAGAGTCACGGCATTCCCATGTGTGCTGACGTGTGAGCTGACATGTGTGCTGACGTGTAAATTGCGTGCTGTAGAGAATCTATGTTTTGATGATAAATAAAATATAAAGTTTTCTTCGGTTTTCGTTTTTTTTTCCGTGGGCTATTTTCTAAAAGAAATAGAAAACATTTTCTTCGTGTTTCTATCGAGTTATAGAAACACTCGTGAAAGTTTGGGAGAACTCGAAAAAGCTGTGGAAACACTCGCCTGCGGCTCCTGTTCCCACAGCATTTCTCGTTCTCCCAAACTTCCACTTGTGTTTCTATAACTCGATGGAAACACGGAAAATGTTTTCTATTTCTTAAGTGGATGAGAAATTTTATCAGTTTGGAGAGAATTAGACTCAATAAAGTACCATAGAATTTCAAACGCCACTCCAAAAATTCCAACCTTGGCCATTGTGACAGCTTGGGAACTTTTTCTTATAGAAGCAAATTTATCATTTTCCAGGTGCTGCCCAGAGCTCATTAAGCTCAGTAGAGAGATACGACCCAAGGACAAACACATGGACAATGGTTGCGCCAATGAATATGAGGCGAAGCCTACTGAATGTAGCAGTACTTGATGGTGAGATCATGGTGTATTGACCCTCTTTGACTGATTTCATGTTTAGATCTTAAACATGTCCACTTTCTGTTACTTATTTTATTCTTTGAGTATTTAAGCCCTATAGACAGTTGCATATACACATCACAGTTTTCAGATTAGTGAAGACTTAATGCCTTCCATTGACAGTGAATCTTGGAAGAGACTTGTACAAACCTTTTTAGGGTGTTTACCTTAAAGATCACATGCCTGCATTAAAAAATAATGATTATCTTCAAGCAAGGAATTAACTCGCTGCTGGTCATCTTGTCCTACACAGGAAATATGTATGCAGTGGGTGGCTGTGATGAAAACAACTTCCGACTCAACAGTGTTGAGCGTTACAACCCAGCTACGAACACATGGTCATTCACAGCCCCCATGACAACTTGTCGTAGCAGCCCGTGTGTATTGACCTGCCGTGCACTGTATGTGATTGGTGGAGTGAGTTATGTTGGTATGTCACTCAATACTGGAGAATACCTGGATCCTGTGACAAACACATGGAGAGCTATAGCACCAATGCACGATAAACGTGCTAGTGCATCTGGAGCTGCAACAAATGGAAAAATTTATGTCATTGGTAAGCAGTCATTATCAAGGACCTAACAAACGCAGACTTATCTGGTGTAGTCCTTTTCTTGCACTGGCTTACAAAATTCAATTCAAAAGCTCTATAATGTGCCAGAAAATGTACCACATGACTGTTTTGAGATGATAAGTTATACATTTTAAGGTAAAAAATAATTATTGGTGGTTCTTTAAGCTCTGTTTCACTTTGTGAATTTGCTTGTTATTGTGTGAAACTTAAAAGCAAAAAGGGACAGTTTTGTCGTCTAGACAAAGAAGGAAAAATATTATTGACATGTCCCTTCTTGGCTAGCCATGCCTTGCTTTGTTAATAGATTTATCTTTTGCCATTTTCCCAAGCAGTGTCTTGTTACAAGGGAGAGCACTCTGTACTCATTTCAACTTTATTTTGTCAGGTGGGTGGGATGGAACCGTTCATCTGAATAGTGGTGAAGTGTATGAGCCAGAGATTGACCAATGGTCATTGATTGCACCAGCAAGCACTGCAAGATGGGATGCTGGGATAGCTGTGGAGAGTGATAAAATTTACATTGTGGGAGGATGCGATAGAAATGCTCTTTGCACATTGGAAACAGAGTGCTATGACCCTGAGAAGAACAAATGGAGCAAAGTTGCCTCATTACCAGTCGCAACTCATGGAATCAAGTGTTGCACAATTCAGCTACCTCACAAGTTTGCTTAGAATCCTTGTTTAGAGGTCACTCAATTTCCTCACCACTAGGTGACGGTTAGCTAGTTTTTGAGGCAAATGTCTCTCTCTCTTTCCTTAACCCAGCGATACCTTTTTGCACAATACCAGTCGAAAAATTGGCGTTTCCAAATTTGTGATAAATTCCATCTTCGTAGGCACAGGGTGCAGGGGGTGCGCACAG
>BLFK01000767.1:1091127-1092364 GCA_014634185.1 Astreopora myriophthalma | reverse complement strand
CCCCCCCCCCCCCGAGATGACCTGCGGCTTTCTAATACAACTGGTGTTCTGCAAAAAAAAAATTGTTTACGTCAGGTCACCAGTCAGTTACGCAATTCCTTAGTGGTGCACCCCCTCCTAAAAGAAATCCTGGATCCGCCTAAAGTGCCTATGTGGTGGACAGGGTTATCCGGGTTTTGTTTCTGCACGAAAGATAGCTGTACAAACAACCTCCCGCGATTTTGCCCTGAAATTCTGTTTGGAGCTTCCCGTTTGAGCCACGTCTTTCGCGGTTGACGGTTCGTCTGTTGCGGAAAAGGCGTCTTAGTGGAACCCAAGTTGTGACATCACATCAGAGAAGAAATTTTGCTGTGCATCACGGCGGGGGAGAGGGAACAAAAGCAAAAAGCTAGAAAGTAACGGAAGACAAGTGAATTTGGGGGTCAGTACGCAGCTATTACAACAGCCCACGCGATTGGCTCAGAAAACAATAGAAGCATTCAAAGAAACAACAGAAACAATGAACCCTAACCCTAAAAACAATAGAGCTGCGTCCTAAACGGATCCATCGAAATTAGAGGTTGTAAACAGCTGCGTGGTATCTGGAATTTGAACGCTTGTATTGGTTAAGCAGGTCTGCAGGTTCCTGAAGTGATGTCAGAACTGGGCCTCGACCAAACGCTCGGTCAACTTTAAAAGGCGTGTTGCTGGCGGGAACTTCAAACTGCTATTTCGGGCCTAAAAGAGACAGGATAGCAGAAAATTATTTGAACAGCTGTCTAACCCCTAACTAGAAGCCAAAGCCGGGAAAAGGCTCTAGGCTGCATGGGCACTTTTTAAGGTATACGAGGCAATCTTTGTTTAATTATTACAGCGTTAACACCTCCCTTATTGAAAAGCGAGCTTGCATATTCTGTACATAAATGTATCACTGTGCCACACATACATAGTACTTAACATTACTCTACATCATGTTAGCATGAAACCGACGTTGTTACGCTGAAAAATCCTATAGCGTTGTCAGAACTGAGACTGATTTAGCGCAGATATCCTGCTTCAGGAGAATATACATGGTATTTATCCCGGGTTAGCTCTAATCCCGCTTCGAACAACTGGGCCCAGGTGTTTAAAGTGACTTTTGTAAAGAGTACGCGTATTTGTTTTATCAATTATCACATTGTTTTCAGGGGATACTTTCATACTTTTACCAGTGATATCTGCAGTGTCGCGTGACCTGTGCGTTATCACCCTATGAAAA
>BLFK01000767.1:1083627-1086127 GCA_014634185.1 Astreopora myriophthalma | reverse complement strand
CTTAGTTGTGAAAATTCTTGGAGATCAGTTTATTTGTCTTTTGCTCTCTGTCAGTTGATCGATCCTGTGGTTGAATGTATAGCCTACCTTGAGCTGTATCCGTCAAGTGACTCGGTGTAACCTCACCAAAATAGGTGATGAAACCATGGATTCCTCATGCGAGGAAAAGAGCAGCATTGAAAAGATGATAACCCCAGTGTATCCTGTCCTTTCGACGCACATCGCAATGAATCCAAGGAACACCATTCTCACTGCTGAGCAAGTCATTCTGGAGAAACCAAAGACCAGTGTTGTCACAGTAACATTCAGAGTTTTTGTTTACCAAAACCCGAATGTTAAAACCACGCCATTGAAACATCCAACCATAAACGTCATGATGATCAATATGAGGTTCTGGTACTGACCGAAAAATGATGTTAAACTCACTTGCGCCTCGTCGTCTTCATGCTTAGTGATTTTAGAGTATCCGGTTTTCTGTTCAGACCCGAACGGGGTTACAGACATGAAAGCACATGCAGCCATTAAAGCAATAACAGCAAAGACGATGGCAAAGCTATCCTGGTACTCACCACAGAGTACGTAATGGAAATAAGTTTCTAACAACGCTGTTGCAGGCACTAGAATCATGTGTCCAATTGGTCCCCACAGCCCGATTTGACCAAATTCTTGACTGTTTTCTCCGAGGAATTCGACAATCTCAGCACCAAGTAACTACCAAAGGAGACTACAGAACATTGCCATTTTAATGTTCAAAGTCAAAAACGGTCTGGTGCCAAGCTATATCAAGGAAATATTTGACTTTGCCCCTAAAAGCTATAACTTGAGAAATATGGATTTTAATAACCCACTTTTAACTCAGTACGCTATGGAAAGCATTCCCTACGTTACTCCGGACCCAACCACTGCAGTAAGCCAAGTCAGAGTGAGCGGAACAAGCAAACAATCAGCAAAGTTTCACGGAAAGTATCAAGAAGAAAGATCTGTCTCTTTTAATAGAGTTTAAATATATATATATTGGTCCCCGCTGCGTAAAAACTGTAATATATGTAACTGAGAACTTTTGTTACTTTCTTGGTTTTTAAATATTCCAACCAGTTCCTGGTAAGGTTCTTACATGTAAACTTTCTTAGTTAGGTTTTAAATTATAAATTACTTTAAATAGTCCTAAATATGATTTCTTTCAATTTGTCAATATTTTTAGAGTATTTTATACTATATTTCATCTACTGTATCTGTATAATGTATGTATAGTCAAATGTATTCAGTATTTAATACTTTATGAAGTTTCCCGAATTAGTTTGTTGCCTGAATGCCAGACACTGAAAATAAAGTCATTCATGCATTCGTTTGTTCGTTCGTTCGTTCGTTCGTTCGTTCGTTCATTCATTGAGACAAATAGCCACCACATGCACGCTTTGCAGTCCTATTTCGATCTGTGTTGAAATGGCACACATTATGTAGCATACAAGAACTATATAGAACCAGTCCCTCTCAGCACTAAAAATCCCGTATGGTGAGCGGGCTTGGCGCGGGTTCGAATGGCGCTGTTATTCCCGCCATTGTTGTTGAATTCAACATGGGAGTAGGTACGAAATTTTACAACTTTTCAACCAGGACGTCGTTATAATGGGCTAAAAATCATTCACAAGTTTTCTGTGGTACTTTTTCTTATCACGCTGTCATATCTTGCCTGAGGTGGTGTCCTCTTTGTTTCGGGAGCATGAATACAAGTGTGCCTATTGCAACGCTTGCTGGCATGACCAGTCTCACCGATGGTAAGTTAAACTTGCCATTTTAACAATCTCATGAGATTAGTTCAGGTTCTCGTGAATATTGGGCCTGAATTTTGTTTAGGTGACTTTTGAGGGAGGGAATCTTTTACTTCGCCGCAAATATTCCGCTCTAGCTGTGACTTCTTGAGTTTTGACTTCCGTTTTCAACCTTAGCATAAGCACAATTCAAGCTTGACCTTTTTTTTGCTGCAGTCACCCATTACGCGGGATCATTCACAAAGCTTTGTCTTGTTTTAGTTCTCCCAGAACTGCCTCTTCCTGCACCGTCATCTTCTAGCAGGAAAGATACACTGTTACACAGCCCAAGCGTTGCTGAAGAAGCAAGGGAAATTCTCACCCGGCCCGACTGTGTACTGGTTCAACAACTCTCACAGGCACTTCACATCTCCAAGTCCACTACAGACCAGTTGTAAGTAATAATCCTATTGATCGTGAAATGTAACCTTGAAAAGCCATTCAGGAGTTTTAAGTATAATTTGTGTTTGCTTCATGTCAAGACAGGATGAATTCAGGCACCAATCGTTTATTGTTGTTGTTTTTTTTTGGGGGGGGGGGTAGGGAGGAGTGATTTTCTAAAGAGATCCAGTGTGTTAAAATCGTAGCCCCTGAAAAGCAATCTTTACCAAAAAATATGCCACCTTGAAATATCCCCTTCCTAGGTGCATACTTTATGGCAATGGCAGTGCTCCAAGCTCAACTTATTTCAG
>BLFK01000767.1:1067149-1076117 GCA_014634185.1 Astreopora myriophthalma | reverse complement strand
GGGGGGGGGGGGGGTCTGGAATTCCAGAGTCTTTGATCCCCCCTCCCGCAACCCATTAACTTATAACTAAAATGAAATATGGAGAAATGATGACTCTAATGCATATCAATATGCTCTACTTTATGAGAGTTTCGTTCAAAGGTAATGGCAAGACATTTCTGAGCCTTTAAAATGGCAACTGTTGAGTTACTTTCTTTGATATCAGTTTGATTGAAAGGCAACACAATCATACGTTCCTGGATTTGCTGGTTGAATAAGGTGTGGTGGTGCACTTGAGGTTTCCTGGACCATTCTCATGTGCCACCGAGAGCCACAGAGGGAAAGAAGCTGTGTAAGCTGCCATTCTTCACATTTAGCAAGGGAATTGTCAGATGGCAAGGGAATGATGTTTTTTCTGCATGCTACACAGCCTTTAGTATTTTGAACTTGATATATACCAATTATTTTTCCTTGAATAGTACCAGATGATGAACCAGAGTAATCACCATTAACCTGGGACAGTGCCTCTTGAAATGGGCTGTTTCAGAAAACTGGAACTCCACATGTTTTGGTGGGTTGAGGTGTCTGTAATTTTTATTTGCTTTCATTTTCAAGTTTTGCAAAATTTTAGTCTTGTTTGACATCAAAATTTCCATGGTGGATTCCCAAAGCAGCAGTTTTATGCTACCTGAACGGTCTGTTAAATGTACTTCTTGCTTTGATAAAGTTCCTTGAAACTGAGTGGTTATTTTCTTAACTCCTTACACATTGGTTACATGGCCCTTCAGTGATACACTGTACTACCTGGTCTTAGGCTACATTACTCAAGGATGCAATATCTTTAGCCAAGGCATGGAAGTAACCGTCAGGTCATTAGCAAATGTGAAGAATGGCTCAGGTTGATCTTGAACCAATATCTTAGTATTGTGGTTGAAGACAATAATCTTGATTATTCTTGGACATTCCTTAGTTCTCAACTTTCACTTGACTCTTGGACTTTTGTAAAGTGGTTATTTGGGAGTGCAACTGAGGAACAAAGCAAACCACAAACAAGGCTATCTTTCTTTTGTATTGTGAAGTTGAAGTATTTCTTGTCACTACTTTGGGCCTTTTTCACTGGAGAAACTGCATGTATGTAGCACTGAAATTGCTGCTTTTCGGTTAAAAAGAATGGAGAAAATAAATAATAAGGTACTTTACTCTCCATGTACATATATATTTATATCCAAAATATATTTTGCGAAGAAAACTTACCTTCCATGATACTGGTGATCTTTTATAAAATGTTACATGTATGATCTGAAACAAAGACATTTGATGTTAATATTCATTAATAATTAATATTAATATTAATGCCAAATATGCTATTGAAGTGTGACGTCCTTGAATATGCTGTATAATGTTATTATTTGTTTTTAATTTAATAATTCATGTGAGTATATGTAAAGTTAAGATAAAATAAAAAAGGGAAACTAATCAAAAGTAAAAACATAACTGTACCTGTATATATGTGGGATGAAATGGGAAACAACAATACGGAAAGAATTGGGATTAAATTGTATAGAGGAGTTAAGTTTTTCTATCTCTTGATAATTATCTCATACCTGATTAAAAGGAGAATGTCAACTGCACTAAATGGTCTGATCTCTGCTCTTCATTCAGTCTGAATTGCAACACTGTTGATGACTTCAGGCTTGTCATCCTTTTAAATGTCATTGGTGTTGTATCCTCTTACTACATAAATTAGAGGATCATATGAGGATTTAACCCAGGAACCGAACACACAAAAACACACTTGATTACAGTCGACTAACTATGTCCTCTTTACTTCATGTAATACACAACAATTGGTTCAATAACACATGCCAAAATTCTTTGACCCCACTATTTGACAGCGTGAGATTCTCCAGGAGTACTAATATCTATCCATGCTTTGGATAGATTCTTCTGATCTACCAATATCTATCCATGCGTTGGGCATTGCAAGTCCTTGGCTCTTATAGATTGTTAATGCATATGCAAGTCTTGGAGGTAACTGTTGTCTCTCATGAATGCCATGTAGTGACTGAGCAATCTACAGTAATAGAAGGTATGGGTACACATGATGGTTGTGTTTCAGAGATAGAAGGGCCTCTATAATCATCAAACTGTACAGCTACTGCTATTGGTAAATATGGTGGCTCGTGATTAGTGTTATAGATAATATCTATGACAGTTCCAGTTGCACCATTGCATAGACCAATGGATGCCCATAAATTCATGGCCAACATTACTTTTGCACGTTTTGCTAGGAATACAGTGGGCTCTACACCTGACATATCAGCAGTCATGGTTTTTGCAACAGCAGATGCATGACAGGCATTTATGTGAGCAACAAATTGTGACAGTTTAGTGAGCTGCTCATGGTTATAAAAGAGTCTAACAGCATCATCAAATTCAGATATATTTGTAACATTAGATGGTTGTCGAGTTAACAGCAATTAACAACATTCATTGCAAGTGGAGGTCAGGTGCTTAAAACAACCCTGCAGTTGGCCAGCAACCCGACCCCTGCCAGATGGAACCACCCCTGTGGCCAGCAGTATCCACAACCCAGCCATGAGCCCCCGCCCAAGCTGAAGGGAATCTCCGAGTGCAACTCAGAGAAAAGGGGCTCGTGGCGAAAAGCCACAGCCCCACTGCCCAAAAGGAAACCTGAGGCACCCGACCGTCCAATTCCCAGTAACATACCTCCTACTGCAATAACTGGCTGGTAACCTGTACAATCGAGGTGATGGGGGTTCTAATGTAGACTTGATAAGCGTCACTGGACCAGCGGCCCAGGGTTTTGATTAGATGATCTGGTACTCCACACGAGGCTGCTGTGGTGGCTGCACCAATTCGAAAACTGTGCCCCGAGTAAGTTCCGGAATAACCAGCCGAGTGCAGGATATGTTGGACTTTGGAGGCCAGAATTTGGCGCGATAAAGGTCTTCCATCTCTGAAAAGGAACAATGGTCCAGGGGCATCTCCACGCACATGTAAGTAGCTGCCAATGGCCGCCAGAGGACAAATGTCAGAGTTTCCCTTCCCTAAATAGATGTCACAGCCCGAACGGAACGGGTCAGTTTTTGAACACTTGATGTGGATCTTAAGACATGATGGATTCAATAAGCAATCAACTTGTAGATCACGAATAGATAGATGAATTTCCGGGTCGAACGTGGAGTTGACAGTGAATTCCCCTGCATGGAGAAAACCAAAGAAACCTACACAACAGGCAGCCCACAGCATTACATGATCTGCATTGTTAAGGTCCAAGGCCTTTTGGAGGACTCTCATTAGTTCCATGGTGATAGGAAGGCGGGAAGGGATCGGCGATCCCTGTACACTCTTGATGCCCCAGAGAAGCCGTTGTACTTGAAGACAGTTAACCAATGGGTCTGGGAAACCATTGTCGATGTGACGAGAGCGGACTGCTGATAGGTAAACTTTGATTGACGCATGAGATAAGGATAAGGACAATAAGCCGGAGGTACCGTCTCACAGCCCTTGTTCATTAACTCTGTGGGACGTTAAAGAACCCACACACTATTCACAAAGAGTAGGGCAAGCTGTACCCCGTGTTGTGGTCTGACCTTGTATGGGCCCGCAGTAATTGGCTTCACGCTGTTGCGGTGACCCTGCCAAGGGCATATGCCATGGCGAAAGCTGAATAAATAAATAAAAGACAAATTATCTGCCAGAAACGTGCAGAAATGCATCAGCAACTGCTCATCAGCCGGTAGAGGTGAACCGGAGGGGCCAATTCAGCCATCCTGACGACAGAATGCAATGTATCGACATTGAGCTGAAAGATAGACACGCCATGCTGAAGGCGCCAGGTCCTGCATGAGAAAGAACCTGCATCTGTCCACACACGTTGGGACTGGAAACGAGAAGGAGAGTCAGCTATTGCGTTGTTCTTACCCTGAACAGAAGACGATGTGAAGGAGAAGGAGTAACGGACAGCCAGTAGGGAAAGATAACGCAATAACGCCATTAAATGTTGGTCTCTAGATGTCCCCGATTTTAGGATGGACACCACAGCTTCATTATCACACAGAAACTCCACTCTCCTAGAAGCCCAGATAGGGCCCCACAAGTGAGCCGCCACAACCACTGGAAAAAGCTCTTTGTAGGCAATGGACAAAGCGACTGGAGATGCTGACCATGAGCCAGAAAACCAATGACACTGAAAGATAGCTCCATAACCAAGGGAACCCGCAGCATCAGATGAAACCTGAAAGTCTGGAATGGGAGCCCATGTAGGGGTAAGGAATGAGCTCAAACCATCCTAAACCCGGAATAGCTCCTGCCACCACAACAGGTCAAGCTGGAACTCCCCGTTCAGTCTGATCGGATGGTCATCACGCCGGAATGCACACAGGAGATTTATCATGCGCCTGAGGAACGTCCGTCCTTGAGGTGCAATCTTACACGCATGATGCAAATGACCAATAAGGGACTCCAGCTCCTTTCTCTTGCAAAACTGCTTTTGGGACCAGACCTCTAGCAAAGCAATGATGCGAGTACGCTTTTCTAGGGGAAGACGTGCCCGGAGCTTCGAAGAGTCTAGTTCAATCCCCAAGATTGTTAAGCACGTGGTTGGCCCTTCTAATTTGTCGGGGTGTAAGGGTAAGCCCAAGTCGGAACAAAGCTGCAGACAGGTGGCCAAATTGGTCAGGCAAACATCAGATGCAGGGGGTCCCAATGTGAGGAAGTCATCCAAATAGTGACGCAAGAAGTCGACACCATGATTGTGAGTCAAGGTCCATTCCACCATATCTGCCACCGAGGTGAAAATAAAAGGCGCTGAACGCAAGCCAAACGGAAGAGCCATGTCAACATAATACCCACCCTTCCACTTCATACCCAACAGATACCGATCGTCTGGATGGACCGCAATGTTACGATACGCGGTTGCCACATCAAACTTAGCCATCAATACGCCTTGGCCTCTAACCATGATGCCGTCAATAAACTCGTGGAGAGTGACATACTGCACTGAATAGGGGAGACGCGGTATGCCGTCATTGACACTGTGCCCTGAAGGGGAGGAAAGATCTAGGATGAGTCGCCACTTGCCCGGCTGGTTGTTCTTGGGTATGACCCCAAACCGGCTTACATGTAGGTACGGAAACGGACTTGTCGGGAATGGGCCAGCAATCCTCCCATGAGCAATCTCGGTTTGAAGATAGTCATCTATCACTGAAGGCTGCTGAGTCGCGGACAGCATATTCGTAGAGGCTGATTTGAGCGCACATGAAGAGGGAGAAAAACCAATCCAGAAACCATGCTTAAGGTCTTCCATAACATAATCAACCGCAGCTCTATCCGGGTGTTTACACAACTCAATCTGAAATTTAGAAACTACCAACGGTGAAACAAACCCCACAGGACGCAGTGGTGAAACTGAACTCGACGAAACAACAATGGGAGGCGGACCTTGGCCTGCTAAAGGCCTAGAAGCCACCGAAACAATGCCTCTAACTGGAACTGAGCACAACGATTGACCAACAGTACTATTTACACTATGTACAGGGTGTTGCTGAGGTAGATTACGACTGACTCTTTTCGTAGCGGGGGAGGGGGAGTGTCGAAAACGCACAACGAGAAACGTTTCCTGTATACTCACAATTTAATTCTTCTGTATTACAATCTAAAACACTCGACTCAACTCAACAATTCGCTCGGGGAAAAAACTGATCGGGCAAAGTACATTATCAAACAATCACGCAATTCTTAGGTGGTGTTAAATTATCGTCAGTCATCAAGGTAATTAAATGAATTCTTGCAGTTTCCGACACACTCCCCCATATGACTCGTGCGTAGGTACGAGACATATGCTCAAGAAGGTAACTGCTACGTCTAAACAAACAAAGAGTCACGAGAAATTCTTAACGAGTAAAATTGACTATAAATGCTTCGGCCTAAAATAATGTTCAGTTCAGTTCTGCTTGAACGATATCTTTCACTCGGAGTTCCGCGGCTGCAGCAGCATCATGCCTGGGTCTAAACATTGGTGCGTCCGGGTTGAGTGTCACAGCTGTTTCTTGATTGTCGTCTTCATCACAGGACAGCTCTAACGTCCGACCCGTAACTTAGCACCACGAACTACTCCATCTCTTCCAGCAATCAGTTGCTCCACAATCCCCAGCGGCCAGCAATTTCGGTTTCGTTCATGGGA
Organism: Astreopora myriophthalma; assembly: GCA_014634185.1. Taxonomy (NCBI): domain Eukaryota; kingdom Metazoa; phylum Cnidaria; class Anthozoa; order Scleractinia; family Acroporidae; genus Astreopora; species Astreopora myriophthalma. Next base: position 1,069,930 of record BLFK01000767.1, on the reverse strand, counting down.
CTTCACGATAACAACGTCTCCAACAGCCAGAGAATTCTCTTTTCCTTTCTTTCCGCGTCTGAGCCGGTGACGCTCACGCAGCGCGCTCAAGTATTCGGTCGTCCACCTACGCCACATCACATCTTTCGTTTTCATCAGGCACTTGGCGCGTTTCCTTAAATCTCTTTCTACTATGTGATAGGGTTGCAACTCGGGCAGAACACTGGAGTTTAACATCAGGAAAACATTCGGTGTTAACGTCGCAAGTTGCACGTCGTCTTCCACGTAACACAACGGGCGGTTGTTCATCGCAACTTCAATGTCCAGGATGACTTCACTCAGTTCTTCCCAGGTAAGCAGACCTTGGCCAACTGTTTTGTAGAACATGGACTTCATCAATCCAATGAGACGCTCAAACTGTCCACCCCACCATGGTGCTCGGCTGAGGTTGAACTGCCACTGGATGGAATGCTCGCTCAGGAAGGAATGGAATCTTTCATCTCTCCGCACCTTCTTTACCCAATTGGCAGCGGCGACAAAGGTTTTACCATTGTCTGAATAGACTTTCGATGGACGTCCTCCCCTGGCAATAAAGCGCTTTAAACTTTGGATGAAATCGGTAGTCTCCAAACTTGGCAGTAACTCTAAGAACACTCCACGAGTAAGGCTACACGAATACAAGATCACGTGTGCTTTACGTTCTTCCTTGCGCTTGCTGCGGTACTTCACAGGACCGGCGAAATCAACACCTATCACATTGAAAGGTGTAGTTCCTTCTGTTCTCTCGCTAGGCAGCGGTGCGGTGGGTGGATTCTTCAAGGCTACTGCTTGAAAGCGTTTGCAGCCACTGCAATTCTTCACGGTTTTCTTGACTAACTTCCGCAGTCGGGGTACCCAGAATTTTTCTCTCACTTTCGTCATCGTCAAAGAAACTCCCCCATGGAGTGTAGTCACGTGGGCATGCTGGACCATCTTAGCTGTAAAAAGGACTGAATCTGGCAGGTAGATGGGATAATCTCCCTGTACACGACCTCGGCATTCCAACAAACCATGTTTGTTTTGTTGTAGGTTGAGCTGCTCTTGATCCGCGATAAAATTTGTATTGCTCATCCCCTCTTTCTGCGTTCTCTTGATCCAGAACAACTCATGCTCAGCTAGCTCTGCCGTTGTCAGAGGTCCACGGATCTTGTTGGAAGGACGACAACAATTGCGCAAGAATCGCGAGATCCAGGCACCAATTCTCATGGCTTTACAAAGGCTGAACTTCTCGAGAAGGTCATCGAATTTGTTTCTCCGTTCGACACCAACCGCGACAAGTTCTTTTTGAACCTGTCTCTCTGCTCTACTTTCGGGGCTTGGCTCTGTTACAATCTCAGGTGGCCACTTGGCGGGGTCTCCCAGCCACGAAGGCCCTTTCCACCAAAGTTCTGCTCCACTCACACTACCACCACGACTTCCCAGATCAGCAGGGTTATGGACTGTCGGGACGTGATGCCATAAAACGTTCCGGTGGCTTTGAATCTTCCTCACACGATTCGCGACGAATTGGCGGTAGTCTCCGTGATCACTGATCCAGTGAAGGGCGACGGAACTGTCCAACCAACAGTGGATATCAGCCGCTAGTGGGAGTCCCTCCAATGCTTGTCGCACGTTGTTGGCCAGATTGACTGCCATATGACCTGACACGAGTTCCAGTCGGGGAATGGTCAGCCCTTGTTTAGCAAGCCGAGCCTTTGCGGTGATTAATCCCTGTGATGCTCCCGATGCTTGAGTCACCACTGCGTAGACTGCAGCACATACTCCTCGACCGCTCGCGTCACCGAATGCGTGTAATTGTATCTCTTGAATTTCTTCTTGGTGAAGAGGAACGCAGCGTTGTACTGTAACGACATCCGGAATGTTCTGTTCCCACTTCCTCCACTGTACCGCTAAGTCTTCCGGTAACGGGCTATCCCACGCGCTCTTCTGTACGCAGGTTTCCCGGTATAGCAGTTTGCCCTCCAGTAAAACTGGTGATGCTAAACCCAGCGGATCGTACACTTTTGCTAAGTTGGTAAGGATCCCTCGCTTCGTCAGTTCGGCTGGTGGACTTGGAAAGTCAACGTGAAGGGTGTCCTGGACCTTGTCCCAACTAACACCAAGTAGTTTGATCCCTTCTGGCTTTGACACATTGTTGAGCTGTTCTTTGGCGAATGACCTCTCGTAATTTTCACAATCAGTTTCTAGCTCCTCCTTGTTAGAGTGCCCCTTGTGTAGCTCGAACTTGGCGTCATTAAAGATCTCAATTGCTTCTCGTTTCAACTGCTTAGCCTTGTCTGTAGTACTTCCTTCGGAAATAAGGTCATCGACATATAAGCTCTTCCGCACTTCTTTGACGGTTTCGGGGCATTTCGTCTCTAAATTCTGAAGATGTTGCTGGATCACCCCATTTAGAAGAAATGGCGATGGGGCAAGGCCAAACACAACCCTGGTGAATCGTAGCGTTTCCACTTCCTTCGCAGTCTTGTCTACGATCCAGTGAAAGCGCAAGGCATCTCGGTCACTTTCACGAATTCGCACTTGTAGGAACGCACGGCGAAGATCTCCAGCAACCAACACAGGGTGGAAGCGGCAACGAGTGAGAACGCTCCACAGCTTGTTCTGTAGAGGCGGGCCGGCATGTAGGCACTCATTTAGTGATGGGGCCATTTCGTGAGCTCTCGCAGACGCATCATACACGACTCGAAGCTTTGTTGTTTCCGCACCCTCACGAACAACTGCACGATGTGGCAAATAGAACTCTCTCCCGGAGACTTCGGCAGG
>BLFK01000767.1:1049649-1057149 GCA_014634185.1 Astreopora myriophthalma | reverse complement strand
TGCTCGTAATGGAGAGAAAAACTTGATAGAATACTTAGGGATACTTTGTGTTCCATATCTGGTTTTCTCAATTGATGGCCACCTAAAAACAAAAACCTCGCTCACTTCTTCGCGAGGATTCAGAGGACCAAAGAAAGGCGTGCCGTCAAAAATACAGTCATGGTGAGTCCAATCGGGGTCGTTTCCTGGCATAAAACTCGAAGAGAAAACGTACAGGTGATCTTTCGTAGAGAATAAATTAGATAACTTTCTTCAGTGCCATTACTTATGAGATACAATGGGTCCTTTTCTTCTGAAGTGTCTTGGAAGTGTTTGTTAACAATAAAAATAATTATTATCATATACAAGGTTTTGCATTTCACTAAAAGTATTTGCATTAACAACCTCAAGATTTTGATGTGATCTATTGATAACATGTTTTTATCCATGTGGGCATTTCATCAATTTGTTGCTCAGAGTATCTAGCTCTGTCTGCCAGTCATGTGATGATGAGTAGTTCACTTGGTGAGTAGTTCACTTGGGTTTGATCGGGGTGAGAAGACAATTCCTGCCACAGTTTCTCTGCATCAATGGGGGAGGCACTAGATGGAGGGACCAAATCCTGCCTTAAGGCTCCTGGAACTGATGACACAGTGAAGAATGATGGTGAACTGAATGGTATGAGGGACTTGCCTCCACCCAGAATATCTTGTGCAGAGGAATCAATGTCAACACTAACAGGAACAGGAACAGGGTCTGGAACAGTAACTGGAACACAACCATTCAAGGTAAATGATGAACGTGAGGAATGTATATTATTTACAATTGGAATCTGATGGGTAGCAGTGGACAAACAATCCTCAGCGCGGGAGGCGCTTGCTCCCTGAAGGCCCCAGTGATGCGTGGGTGATGTCCTTCACATCGCTTGCAACAGTGATGGTAACGACATTGGCCAAAGGACCACCGACAGGTGCCATCATTCCACGAGTGGCAAAAGGGGGATGTGGCTGCCAAAGTGACGCTGGCGTCAGAGAAAGCGGGGGTTGGCTGGGTTGAGGCTGAGGCGACGCCCAGGTATGGTAATTGTACAAGTCAGTGTTCATTCGGGACCAGTCCACCACACCAGCAGCCGCAGCGTTCTTGCGAAACGCCACATCGTAATGGAGCCAAGACTCCCCAGAAAACTGGCAGGCAGTTTTGAGAATCAGCAGTTTGTACTGCGTCATATCCTCCCACCTGGATGGGAATGCAGAACAGAAAATCCAAGCATAAACTGTGAAAGCTTCCACCCAGGTCATTATTTCTGTGATTTCTTGAACACGCTTTTTTGCAGAACTAACCAGGAGTTTCCAATCCAGATGTTTGTGGCTCTGCCTCCTGAGCTTTGAAGTTTTCGGCCAAGTCGACAAACTGACCCGATCGGATCTTCGTAACTAATTTTTGTGGGATCAGGGAGTAGCTGGGTCCAACGACAAAAATTTGATCGGCAATGATGGGAATACAAGAGTGGAGGCGGTTGGGCCAAACACGAACGGCAGAGGAAGAGAATAGCTGATGGCTGCATTCGCACCATTCATGGCACCGCGGGAACCAAACAACGATGGCAAAGAGAGGGAGGAATTACCTAAGGTACAGTACGTGGAAATAAATGAAGGCACGGCTGTAATACCTGAAGATGCTCCGGCTGACAGCGAATCCAATGATGGCATTGGAACTAACAGCAGCTGTAGCCAAAGAAATGTTCTCTCCCGCCGAGGAGTTTGTCGAATGCATGTGCCCTTGCAAGGCCGCCATGAGTCGCAGTAACCAGAAAAGGCCCAGGTGAGATCGTGCTGCGAAGGCAAAACTGGAGTCGAGGCGACTGTAGGCATAGGAACAGACGAAGCACTGGCTACAGAAGAGGAAGAAACCTCCAACGAAGGCTGAGAAACGAGCGGGGTGGGCTCCAACCTCCAACATGGCCGCCAAACTGTTGTTTGCGAGCGTCCGGGACGAGTACTCGTGGGCTAAGAAAACAAAAAGTTTGACGAGAAAAATGAGAGAAAGCCAATGGTAAACACCACGAACGGTGGAGCGAAGGAAGAGGCGCGAACAATCCAGAAACTGTGCTCAAACGTAGAATGGCGCTACAACAAACACGAGGGATCCACGCGCGTGTGGACAATAGAAGACCGCTGACTGCACAGGCTTACCAATGCTGGCTCCGTGCATGCACTGGTGCGTGTGCATGAACAAAGATCGCTAAATGCAAGGCAGTGCAGACCCCTGCTGCATGCACCTCACAAAACACCGTTGGACACGAAGGAACATTGACGTAGGTGAATGCACTGGCGCATGTGCATAACAAATCTGCAGACCCTTGAGAGAACACAGCCGCTCTTTGTTGTTAACTCCATTAAATTACATTTAACTGCATTAAATTGATGTTTAACTTTATAAGCCAGCACTTACCTGTGCAATCCCCGAGCTGACGAAATCCAGAATGAACATTTGGCGATGTTTTCCCCTTAGTGAGTTGTCTGCTGACTGACAAGTATTTCATGTTCAAAGGATTATCCATATAATTTTTACCATCCAAGATCAATACACTAAAGTAATTTTCATGGGGGAAGAAACTTGAAATCTATGTCTGAAAAATTAGTTACAGTGATTAATATTTTGCTTGCAGGAGCTATAAAGATGATTAACTTTTCCCTATTTCCCAGTTTAACAAAAATTACTGAAAATTTCTAAGGGAAAGGCAAATAATTTATCTCACTTCCTCAAAATGAAATTGCAATGTTTGCAATTCTTGCCAAAACAAACAAACAAACAGACAAACAGTCTTGGTAGCACTTCAGAGTGTTTTGATTAGGGCACAGTCTGGTGGATGGACAGTTTGCACTGGGGCTTGCCTGTCAGCCAAGTGAGCAGGGGAAGTTCCTCAACTGAGTGTGATATCAGCTTGTTGAATATGGATGACTGGATAGGGGTTTTGTGTAGCCCTGAACTAACATCTCTTTCCTGACATTGTATCTTTTGTAGGATTTTGAAAGATGGTGTCAGTCATGGGGATAGCATTTCTAGTCAGGGAGGTCCCTTGCTTTTGCAAGCTATTTTTGCCCAAACACCAAATGTGTTCAGTTCACTTCCAGTAAAGGCATCAACTGACAGCTACCAGGACCCTCAGGGTAATTTTAATAATGTATGATTCTCCTAAAGTGTACACAGCTCAGAGCAGTTTGAAAGTTGCCTTGTAATCCTCCTAACTTGCTTCTCTGTATTTGTAAACAGAATTGGGTCAAGTTGTATTTTTTATAATTCACCTGCTTGAAAGGGAGGAGTCAAAATTGTTTTTGTGTTTCTCTGGAAGGTCCCAACCTACCCCTCCCCTATATCATAAAAGGTTTAAGGTATGCTCTTATACCTTCCCCTATTCCACTAGAAAATCAGTTTGAGATGACAGCAAACCACAATGTCTCCCTTGTTTTTAGCATTCATAGATTAGGTACATTTACATACACCATTTGCACCCGAAATACATGTAATCCAATTGATCAGCTCAGCATATCTTTGTACTGAAAAAAAATTATTTTCACAGCCTACTCTCCTGCTGGTTACAACCATGCTTCAAACCACAGAGTCAGTCCTACAAAAGTGAGATCCCCTCTGTATGCTGGGTCACCAGGACCAACACAGCCACAGTCACCTTACCGACAGGCTCTTCAACACAGTCCTCCCGGCCATGTTGGTAATGTGCGTCAGATGGCATCCAGCTCTCGTCAGCTGGCAATGCAAAACAGAACAGCAGCATACAGTCCATACATGACAGCTGTTACCCATAATGCTGGAAACGTAATAGGTGAATAACTTAGTCACTCATGCTACACCAGTTGTAAGACTTATAAGGAATTCTGTCAAATTCAAGTACTCCAGAACAGAAGTGGCAAGGTGCAAATCAGGTCACACAGTTAATCGTGGTTACTATCATGCTATCCACCACTGTTGAATGCCTACACTACAGCTGGTGTACATCTGTTGATCTAGAGTGAAGGGAAAATCTGGAAAAATGGCTTAATATAAAATCAGTGGTATTGGTGAACTTTGAAATTTTTGACATTAATAGGTGTAGTATTTAATATTAATTTTATGCATTGTACTTCTTCTTTCTGTCTGCAGCTGAGAATCCCTTACTTGTGAGTGGAAGTGCACATTTGATGCAACCTCACATGCAAGCTGTCAGTCCTACGCAGACATTCTCACCTCTCAAAACAAGGCAAATGAGACTGGGCCTTTCCAACAGTGAACCACAGCTTAAAAATAAGCAAGGCATTCCCAACATTAATCAGGGTTGGCCTTAAATTCTTTTTATCGTTGTGTCTTTGTTCCATCCACATTCTTTGATGAACTGTGTTGATAGATTTGAAACAAGTAATTGTCAAGGCAGGTATTGCGCTTAATGTATTTGCAGACTGTGCTTACCACTTCATTTATATTGTGTTTGGTACTTCAGGTGCATTGACAGCTCCCCAGCAGAACAAGGGACAGAAAAATATTAACCTGTCACCAACTGTGAGGAGGAATTTGAATGACCAGGAGTTTTATCACCATGTTGTGCAAGCACAAGGGCAAAACACGTCAGCAGATGTTTACAATCCGGTCGATTATAACAGCTTGAGTGCTTTGGATGCACTAGCATCTCGGAATGGGTTCAACTTTGATGCATCAGTTCTGGGGCAAGCATCACAGCAGCTTGCAGCTTTAACTGAAAATCAAAGAACTTCTTATTTAAGGACTTCTGAACAGCCACAAAATTTGCATCATCAAGAATTTAACTTAAACAGAACTTGTAACTCCAATTCTAAACCAAAGAAAAGAAGGAAGTCTTCAAGGAGCAAGTCAGAGGTGGGTGTTGAGAACAAACGTGCTCAAATCAGTGACTGTGTGCCACAAGCAGAAGGCACTGGGAAGGAGCTTGGCAGCATGCTCAATGTACTTGAAAATGAAAAGCATACACATCTGCCAAGATTGAGTCAGAGGTCAGTGGAGGAACAACATTCAGAAAAAGACATGACAGCCACAGAGGCTACAATTGAAGGACAGACATTAGCACCAATGTCAGCCATGGATTTTAATTTACAGAAACATGAAATACCAAACAGAACTGAAAAGCTAACATCACCAAAGGATGGTTCCATAGAGCATATAAAGAGCTTATCTCCAGTGCTGACACTTTCTCCAGCCCTTAAAGGAATACCATTGTATGTTCCAAAGCTGGTCATAAAAAAGGTCAAACAGCGGAGAGGTTCTAAGGAAGTAGAGACTCATCAAGTGAGGGAAGTTTTACCTGGAAGTGAAAGTGAGTTACAAAAGACAAAGAAAAGACAAAGATCCAGTGAGGAAAAATCGCTAGACAGTAGTAGTCATGATTTGGTGGAAGGTATACTGTTTATTATTATTTAAGAATTAATTTTTGTCCAGTGTCTGTGGGCAACATGGGGCATTACTGTAGTTTTAGGGAATAATATCATGGAATGTACACATTCACAAACCAGTAATTTTATTTTGCAGCCCCACCCAAGAAGAAAAGCAAAAGTAAGAAACAAAGGAAGCAGGAGACATTTGAATCTAAGGGTAATGTCTTGAGAATAAAAGATAAAAATATCTAGGCATTAATTTTGTTTTGTGGCTACTGTACTTAACAGCTTTCTTGTATCTTTAAATGGCTTAGTATGTCTTGTGAAAACTTAGTGGTAATTTAATGGTATCGTGATTCCAGACATCATGGAATCACCAGCATTCAAGAAATTTGGAGATTTACTTGAGAACTTCTTTGAATTTGATGATGAGTGTGATGCACCAAGCTTTCATGATGTGGGTGAGTTGTGCTTGTGTTTGCCTTATGATAGTTTATTGCTGTTTGTTCTGCTTTTTAATTATTGTACACATAAATCCAACTTTTGTTCCTCTCTTAAACTTTACCTTCCAATTGCCTACAGTGTACAGTGTAGCTTCTTCCCCCTGTTGTAAATTATTGTTAAAGATTACTTGTTGATTAATTTTTCTCTCGCAGAGGATCAAGAACCAAATCCAGAAACCCTGTTGTCAAGATCCATAGTTCTGGAATTCTATACAGAGACAGCAAAGTTGAAGTCCTTAGGAGTTTTGCATAAGGTGCAGTGTCTCAATTTGTATTTACATGTAAATAGTAAATAATTATAATAATTATTCTTGTAGCTATCTTGATTTTGTACTCAAATAATTTATTACCATATCCCAATGAAGTTATCCTTGAACACTGAATAGGTTCCGTCTGAAGATTTGATGAGGCTTCTAACAATAATGGAGCGACACATAAGAGATGGTCTACATTTGCAGCTACAGTGCAATGCAGATCAGGTGAGATAATGATACTTTCTACTCATCTCTTTAGAACTGCTGATGGAATTTTTCGTCAAGACAAGAATGTTCACGAGACAAAAGTCATTGACGGCCAGGGGATTTTCACCGTAACTAGTGTTCATGAGCAGTTTTAAAAATTTCATAATATTAATTTTGTTGATTTCAGGATGATAGTGAAGAGCAAAGGCTGTGGCGTGGCTTATGCCTTGAAAGAATGGTTCGAGCAGTTGAGTCCTCATTAATAGTACTTTTAGTCCTTACATCACCTTCCATGGCAAAGCAGTTGTACCTTGAGGAGGTTATTAATAGGGTTATTGCCCTTACCAAGTTTGAGCTGAAGAACAACATTTTCCCGGAGTATGATCCTCTGTACCGAGAATCAGATCCCAATGGTAAGAGCTCATCATGTGATGGTACATGTAATTAGATGTACATGCACTTGTGCCTTTTAGGGCAGGGCAGGATTGGATAGCAAAATAATTTAAAATTAATATTATGCTAAGTTATTGTATTGGCAGCATGTGCAGTTGGTAAGGCTATGAAAGCAGCACGAGACAAAAGGATTAAAATGTGGCTGCCTGAGACCGTTGTTTGTTGATTTCAATGGCTATCATTCATCTACTTGCCAGATTAGGTGTGGTGTGCCTCAGGGCTCTATTTTAGGTCCTTTGCTTTTCCTTATTTATATTAATGATATATGTAACGTATCAAAGGTTTTAGACTTAATTCTTTTTGCTGACGACACCAACATATTTTTTTCTCACAAGGATGAGCTTTTCCTTTCACAAACGCTAAATTCTGAGTTATTATCTTTATCTGAATGGTGCAAAGTCAACAAGCTTTCAATCAATCTAAAAAAATGTAATTTTATGATCTTCAAACCTAGGCAGAAAAGGCGAACACTTGATATATCTGTTGTTTTAAACAATCATGATATCGTACAGGCTAGAGAGGTAGTGTTTTTGGGTGTGATTCTCGATGAGAATCTTTCTTGGAAACCGCATATTTTAAATGTTTCTAGAAAAATTTCGAAGTCTATCGGTATCATATATAAAGCAAGCTTTTGCCTTTCTGCTGTGAGCCTACGTACTCTGTACTTTAGTTTAGTTTACCCTTACCTAGTTTACTGTATTACAGTGT
>BLFK01000767.1:1013264-1035764 GCA_014634185.1 Astreopora myriophthalma | reverse complement strand
ACTTTTGATATGACAATTTCATTATACATGTACTGTAATTGCCCCCTTCTTTTCAGGGTACCAAGGTAGATCTGTTGCTGTACATCACTGACAATTTGGCGCATTTTCCATATTCTGTACATGAAGAGCCGCTTTTCGTAATTTACCACATTGATACCATTCTCTCTGTGACGGGTGCTAATCTGCTGCATTCATTTGAAGAGGTAAGTTTTGCTTCAAACTTTTGAAACATATTTTTGTAACAGTTTATTATAAATGGCTGATATGATGTAGAAGACAGGTTTACATCTAAGCTGCGGATTTAATGATTACTGTGTTTTGCTTGTGATTTTGTAAGGCTTTGCAAGCATTAGTTGGAGAAGAGCTATGTGTAAATGTAGGAAAATGCAAGCATAACATAGCAAAGCTCCCACATGCTTCTTAATGCGAAGGCAGGTTTCTGTTGTGCACTTCAAGTAGGGATAACCAATTCATTACAATTTTGAATCAGTAAACAGCAGTAATGTAAAAGGTGTAGAGCAATATGAATATTTTTTGTAGTGTGCAGGAGCAATCTGTAATTAAATGTAATGAAATTTTTGTGAAAACAGACAAACAAACAAACGAACAAAAAGAAAAAAAGGAAATCAAAACAAGAACAAACAACTTTGGAATGCTATGATTTATGGCAGCTCTTGATGTACTGTTTTTTTCAGGCCATGACAGTTCAAGCAAAACCTGTGGTCGAAGGGGAAAACATTGTCACTGTTGCTGATGATCATTATGATGAAGAAGAAACATTTGATTCTGTACTGGGTAAGATCAACAACGGGCAGAGAGGGGTTGGCGGGAGAAAGGGATAAAGGGAGGTCTACTTATTTGACAAGAGAATATCGTCAGTTTTGTTGTTGGACCGGAAAAAGGAAAGATACACTGTTAACTATGCGGCCATGGTAACACGCATATGGATTTTTTTTTTTTTTTTTTTTTTTGGGGGGGGGGGGGTCTCTGCAGTCTTGGTCTTTGTTTCTGGCATCTCCCTTAATGGGTCACTGAGTTGTGGGTTATGCAATAACTTTATAGCCGCACAATCCCATGGAAGATAGCAATGGTGCAGTGGTTGCCTTTAGTCTTCGTTTGCTTATCTCCTCTTCAGCACGGATTCCACCGGATCCAACCAACTTTGAAAAGTGCTGTGTTTCTTCGCAAGGCTGTTTACTCTTGTTGTACTTGAAACAGCATCTTAAAGAAATGTATGGGTTTTCAGACAGGTAAGAATAGTGAATAGGTATCGAAGCTTAAAATGTAACAAAATGTTTTTAAAAGTGAAATATGTTCGTATATAATGGTTCTTGTAAGGAATATAATAATAGAGAGCAAAACTGAGTCTGTTGCTGACAAGTTAACTTACTGGCTGATGTATATGGCAATTACAGAAGGACTACTACCTCTAATAATTGAAGGGCTATGTACACAAAGTGCCTATGTTGAATTTTAGGCCATTTCTCAATGCTTTTGCTTGGATTAGCATGAATTTGAGCATACAAACTGCAATCTCTTGACAACACAAATCATTAATTTGAGGTTTCATTCTCTTGGTTTTGCTTGTTGTTGTTGTTTTTTAGGAATATGTGGCAAAAATAAAAAACACCCCACAGTGAACAGTGTTTATTAAATCTAATTGCAGCTCGTGTGCACACATTAAGGCAAATCCAAGCAAAATCATTGAGAAACGGTCGCAAATTTGACATATGCCTTTTAAACGCCAAGCCCTTGAATTGAATTTCTGTTCACGATAACCCTACAGTCTGAGTACTGTACAGTACTGTTACAGAGGTCCTGCATAAGATTGAATGTATATCATTGCAACATAACTACATTTGATTGAGTAAAATGAAGAACAAAAGCTGAACCAAACCTTACAAAGATAGATGGAAACAGTATCTCACACATTTTTGACTTCCTTATGTTCACAGCAAATGCCATAAGTATTCACCTTCAGAACCAACAAAGGCTTATGACAAAACAGTCTCACGAAAAACAGGAGTCTTGTTTGAACCTGAGCAGGTTCTGCGATACATTGAAGAACCAGATGCTGTCAGGAGTCATGAACAGCTAGTTCGTGACTACTTAGAGGTATAATTACCTTTTCCCAAGTGTATATAGTTTACCTTCCTTAATGCCACCTCTGTCTTTTGCCACTTTCTCGACCAATCAGTAGCTTAACTGTGATTTACTCAAATGCGTTTTCCTGTCCTTGCCACAAGCTTCCTTAATTTTTCTTTAGTCTTGACTGGTTTGTTTGATTACCTTGGTTGTGGTTATACAACACTGAGTCAAATAAAAACCGATCCATTTAGTCTTTCCTTACTTATCATTGGGTGTGTGTGTGTGCACTCTTTTGTCTTTTTAATAGAATATTGTATTACGTCCCAGAGCTATTTTAAATTTAATTTCCTAGTCTAATTTGAGGAAGCCCATAGCTTCATAAGCTCTTATAGTTTCATTATGGGCTTCCTCACCATTTTTATTATTATTTGTATTTTCTCTAAACAAATCGGATATATTATTTGTAATCATGGCAAATAAAAACCTTGAAACCTAGAACACCGTTGATTTCAGTTCAAGTGTCTGATGATGAGACTGGATCCATCTGAAGAAGACAGTGATGACTCTGCAAATGGTGGAAGGGACAGTCCTGTTGCTGAAGGACAGGTGGTTGACCTTGAGGTAAATATTTTCCCCTTAAGCCCTGGCACTTCCTGAGTTTCACATAAAGGAGTTGCCCATCCAAACAAAAGCTACCTTGCATGTTAAGATTTTACATTACAGTAGTAGAACAACAGGATGCATTGTTGTCCTTTTGTATGGTTCAATGATTGTCAGGACTTCAATAAGAGGTGATAATAATTTATGTGAGAATTTCAAGGGGCATACATACATACATATTTATTAATCCTTTAAGTGGAAGACACCGTACAGGATGCTAAAAGGTCAAAGGGGTCCAACGGGAGTACATTTAAAGGCTACATATGATCCTAACATATAAAGCTTATTGGAAAATACTTAGGTTAACTATCATCATCGCCATTGCAAAATAATTAAATAAATTAATGTAGTTTCTACATGAGGCTTAACTTAGCTTGGAAAGACCTAACTGATTCTACATGGACAGCATCCCTAGACAGGCTGTTCCAGAGGGGAATTACCCTTGGGAAAAAGAATGCTTGTATGCATTTGAATTTGCAAATATATGCATAAACTTATGACCATGACTTGGTAGTTCAGGTGCCAGATGTGCAAGTGAATGCTCCAGGTTCAAATCTTGCTCTGACCACCTACTGGAATTGTCTTCTGTAGTCCTGAATTCAACCAAGCCACGTAATGTAAATGGCCAACTGGTTGCCCCCTTCTAGTTGCGTTTGTTAATGTTATCTTTCTTTTAATTGTTTCTTAGTATACACGGCTTCCAAAGGTTCTTAACGTTAGTGTGCCATGAATGCTACTGTTGTGGATAAGCTATGACATGTAATTTTCCTGTTGTATTATAGGGAAATCTCAGTGCCAAGCCGCGGGATAAACGTGCTCCTAAACCTCGGAAGGTTGTCAAGGGCCGAAAAACACCACCAGCGGGACAGGCAAAGGGAAAGACAAAACCAAGGGGAAAGAGGAGCAAGAAGAAAATAATATCCTCTGATTTAACTAACTGGTTGCCAAATTTGTGTTCTATCTCCCTTTGTGTGTTCGTCCCCTTTGGTCCCCAGTTCAAATGTTTTTTTTTCCCAACATCCCTCCTGTGTTCACTCATTATCACCATGGAAATGAAATCTTCATTCTTTTGTGATCACCATGCATGTTATTTTAATCTATTTGTAGTGTTTTTGTCATTCGTCCCTTCTCTCTTCTCCCCACACATCCCCGCTGCCCACTCAAATCTCTTATTCCTTCCCTTCTTAGCTTTTCTTGTTTGGGTATTTTACTGTGAACAGCTTGTTTAGTGTTCCTTAACAACTGAAACGCATCAGTGGATTTGGATCAACGCCTCTTTGAAGAGAGTGACGAGGAAGTTGACTTTCTTTGTCAGTGATACATAAGACTTGCTCCTGTAAGCCATGCATTATTTTCCTCTACAGGGTTCATGCATGCATTAGTTGCTCACTGTCGAACTTTACCCAGATCTGGCAATGAAGATGCCATGAGTTTCGTTCTTTTGGCTTGTTTTGTTGTTCTTGTATGGATCAGTAATAAGACCTGGATCCAAGGACAAATTAGAGTGCAAGTGAATGTAATTTACACGTGAACCATTTGTTCCACTTGCTGAATTTTAGCTTAGAAGCCCACAAGTTTTTTTTGTGTTTTTCAAAGCTTTCTGTATGAACTGTGAGAGGATGTACAGCCATTTTTTATGATCATGTAGAAAGTTAAGATAAACGGAAAATTTTTAGCCGGCAAAGTTATTGGTGACGTTGTGGTTATAAGATTGTGGTAAATTTCTCACCGGCTATCCTTTTTTAAACTTCTCCAGCTTACACTGCTCTATATTTCCTTGTAAATATGCATACATGTATTTTTCCTTTGATTGGTTGAAAAGGTTCATTCACATTGCTGTTCAGTGTTTCCTTGCCAGGTAAACGTGTTCAGCTCAATGCTGTCCACTATCCCCTGAAAAGTCTATTTGGGATTTTCAAATCAGTGAATTTGTCTTGGCAGTTCGAAGTCACAGACTTGCCACTGTTGTATGAGAGTGTTCAAGGGCACGTTGCAGGCATCGGTGAAAAGTCAGTAGCTCTTCTATCACAGTTCTCCTAGATTTAATTAACAGCACCCAGACTTTTATTAGATGATCTTGAAGAATGTATCTTCATACTTCCAGGAAATGTAAAATGTTTATTTCGTTTTATTCTTGTATCAACAAGACAGTGCCTTTTAGTTTTGTTGGTGATGTATAATTTATATGAATCTTTGGGAACAAAGTAGTGGTGCAGTTTGAGTTTTATTGCATTTTTCTTGTGGAGGTTTGTAGTAGTAAAATGTTGTAACTTTGCACAGCTTCATTTAGACGGCTGTTTTCTGTGTTTAGTCCCATAAGCCTCAGCATTACATTCACTTTCCATTCAGTAGTAGGACCACATGGAAGGTTTGGACGTAAAGACTTCTTGGTTTGGGAAGCTATTTACAGAGCTAGAAAACTATTCAAATGCATAATAAAAAGAGAAACATACAGTTACACAGTAAGTTATGTCATCTTCATGGTTTTTTTTTTAAAGCATGAAGAGTTCTTTAGCTTTGTAAATAGTTGCTGCACATAATTATGGTTTATACTCTTGATTCTGCACAAAGCTTGTAAGTTAAAAAAAAAAAAAAGAACGGTTTTTGTTTTTAATCATACAAATTCAGAGTATACGTAGCAGTAAAATATCTGTTTCAGTTCCAGACGAAATATCCATCTATCCAAATGCATCCATCTTTAAGTCATTAAAAGGACATTTCATTGAGACTTGGCATCTGTCTGTTAATTGTATTTGTTACCAAGGCTACTTGCAGACCTCCTTTGCTCTAACATTGGGTCAGGCCAGTTAGGGTCCCCAAATCCCCTTCCCATTAACCACACTTGACTCTTTACAGAGCTTTCCCAGCTTAACAGTCTGCAGAGATACACTGTAGTCAAAATCGGTCTAAAATCTCACCATGCTGGGGCATTGTAATGACAAAGATTAGAAAATCACACATGCCAAATGGTTCAAATCAATGTTTTATTTTTTAATGCAAAAACCTTGGAGCATCCTGCTCAGTGGTAAGGGCATGGCACTACCCCAGGGGAGGGGGGTGGTCCTTCTAATTTTACAAGCTTGGCAGGTATGGAAACTCAGTGCCTTTATAAAAACTTTAACCCTTCTGAAGTTTCACAACACACTCTGTTTACTGCAGGCAACAGCTGTTGATGGTTAGCTAGGGGATCCAAATTTGCTTCCCCTGATTATTTCTTACATTTTCACTCTGCAAATTCAAATATTTAACAAAATGTTCCAGCAAATTTCATCGCTACCGTAAAAAGTAATATCCTTCAGTAATTTGTGAAGGAGGTGGGGTGGGGGATAACATTGTATTCTCAACACCATGACATACACTGTATGTATAATGTTATTTTGTACAAAATTAATACGGCACTCCAAAAGACATAACATGCAGGAGACTGGAGTTCTGTTTAAAATCCCCAGTCATCATCACCAGAAAAAATAAGAAAATAAGCAAGAATAGTAAAGAAGATGAAGACATTGCCAGAAACTACCAATAGTGTGGCTCCCAGTTTGATCTAAACAGAAAGAAAACTTGAATTAACAAAAATAAGGTAAGTTTGGAATTAGTCAATTTTTTTTTTTGTTAACAAGAGGTAGGTATTGTTCCTCCACCTTTGCCAAAATCCCTGGCCTTCCACCACAGGTCAGTATAAAATTTGGCAACTGGATAATAGAGCTCTTAGACGGTATGTATACTTACAATTTCACAGCGTGCAAGAACTATTGGTAGACCTTTAAAAATAGCAAAACAAGAAGGTATTGTGAAAAGTAAAATTTATCCAGTCACTTGGTTTCTTTTGAAGTGATTTCTATGTATTTATGTATTGGCAACCTACAAAAGTGCATGTTGACCAAGATTAGTAAGGTTCTGTGTCACTGCTACAAGTGTACTGTACTGAATCACTCTGTAATGTACCACAGATGCAATTACTAACACAAAACATGCTATTCTGCATCTTCAATGGCATAAGTGCTATTTTTATTGCTAAGTGATGCATATTTTCCAAATTCAAAATAACTCACCAAATGCAGAAACAACATTTCCTGCGGTGAAAAACATTGCTATTTCCTTGATGACACTGCATGACATAAGAAACAATTTAAAGTTGAAAGAATGCTAAAAAAAAAATATGTCAGTGAAACAAACCCTCATGACTTACTTTGATGCATTTGAGGAAAAGTCCTCGCTAAAGCGTTTGGCTATGATAGTCGGCACTGGAGCGAGGGCATAGAAGAACACTGCAACAGATTTATTGAGGAATGCATATTTAACTGAAGAAAACTCATTGTATAGACTACATAATGAACTACTAGCCATTTTTGTTTCTTTATTTGGAAGGGCAACCCTAAAACCCGGAAACCGGAATCCAGAATCCGGAATAACACTGGAATTACGCCTAAACAAAAGTTTTTAGGCCTAATTCCAATAAAATAACACTGGAAGTAGGCCTAAAAACTTTTGTTTAGGCCTAATTAGGCGGATTCTGGATTCCAGTTTCCGATTTCCGGGTTTTAGGGTTGCCCATTTGGAATGAAACATATGCATAGCAGAGTAAATAATGGGTAGGGATGGGCGTATAGAGAAATGATAAACCTTGTCACATACCGTAAATGTACCTCCGAATTATTTTAACCAAACGGTTTGGAGGGACCCAAAATCATTTCGACAGAACTGAAGCATAACTGAATAAAGTTTACTTACAAACAAACATTGGCCACCAAATCCTGCAAAAACAAGCAATTCCCATATTAGATTTGATTTAGGAGAAAATGCCACTCTCAAGGTCCAACTGTACTATGCTCTCCCTCTCCGTCCACTTCTATCAACTTTACCTTTCTTTGCAAGCTAAACTTTCAAGTTAACCGTAACATAAGTAAAACTCAAATATGATATTTTAAATGGAGTATTTGCGGGCCTTCTGGTTCAATACAAGAGAACTGAGAGGAATTGCAATGGACCAAAGGATAGCCAGTGATACTTGAATTTAATTTGAAATGCACACTCACCCATAATCCTTTAAAGCACACCCCAAAACTACGAGAAGTATTCCGATGGCTCCACCAAAGGAAAGAGCAATTATCCTAGAAAGATCAGGAGAAATGCCTTCAATTTGGAAGAGATCTTTTCTAGGCTTAAGTTCACATGACAACCAATCGAAATTAAGCAACCGAGAAGTATTCAATTTCAGACACAACTTACGCTATTCCGTCGTCCATGAAGATAGCAGATGTATGCAATAAAAGCAAATGAAAATAAATACCGTTAGAATTTAAGCAGGTATTACACTCGTAAACACAGTAAATAAAGCAGACAATTTTACCAAAACACTCACCTGCAATGCCCGCCATATTTGTGAGTAGTCACCAGTTCTCTCCTCATTACACGTAGTTGCTATTTCAAGAGATTATCTCACTTTCCTTCAGTAATCATCGCTTCATCTTTTTGTCAAGATATATTACGGCGTTATAATGCAACACTTAATTTTTGTTTCCTTTCTCTTCCTTTTGCTATAAAAAAGTAAATAACAATCGAAAAAAAGAGAACACAAATAATAATAAAAATGCACAGCTAATCACCGACCATTAACGGCGGGGAGCGAGCTGGGAACTAGTTTTCTTATTTACTAAAAATGGCGGACAACATGAATTTTTGGGGTATAATTTTGATGAGTTAATATAAAGCGGGATTCAAGGCTTTCTCCAGTGGAGAATATGATGTTCAGATCAGTCATATTATGCTGCTTAAACTTGATGTTTTAGCGTCATCCACGATTAAAAGAAAGAAACCTTGGCCAAAGTTAGCCTGGCTTGGGAAGGTAAGCTTTAATATAGATTTTTGTAAACTTAAACTCTTATATGGTCAAGTAATGGAGATCGATTTATATCGTTTGTCATTATACACATTTCACCGTTTTGTTGCTCACAAGTTCATTATCAAGGAATACCTCATGCCTCAGACTCCACGTGACTGTGCAATAATTTCGAATGATGCACCTACATGTATCATCCAATCATCAGCCATACCCGGGCAAGGGAGCGGACTTTGTACAGGGACCAGCCAAAGTTATTAATTTCCCCCTCCTAGATGGGGACACAGAACAATAAAAGTTAAGATATTGCCCATCCTGGAGGGGCAGCAGACTGAAAAGTGTGAAGGCACAGGTATTTGCAGTAAAAATTAAGTTGGCTTACCTGGTAATAGCTATGCTCACCAAATAATGCTTTTGCACTAAAGATAAATAACCAACCACATATATCAGTTTCAACCATTTATTTATTTATTTAGAATGGATTTCAGCAGTACCATATAATTATTTAAACTTGAAAATTGTTTCACACCATTTCAGCATTTTTTACCTTCCCAAGTTTTCTTTGCCATCACTTTATTTTCATCTCCTGAAAAGATATTAATCTGCAAATGGAAAAACAAAAGTCCACTGTTATTCAATTGTCTTTAAATGTGATGTCTAAAGTAGCATAAACTTTAGGGAACAACAAGATGGAAATGGATTTACATTAACAATACTTGATGAGTCAGCCATTTCTGCTCATTTCTGCCACTAAACAATTAGATTATGAGCTCGAGATTTCTATCGCATGATAACTATCACGCATAGAAATCGAGAGCGAATAATCTAATTGTTTTAGTATAAATCTACTAGTCGTTCAAAACTAAACAAGTAAATATTATCTATATCCTAATCGCAGACACTTCGAAACACTTAGAAAACGTGACGAAGTGGCCGCCATTTTGTTGAAAACTGCTACTCGCTATCTATAACAGAATAGATAGCGAGTAGCGTAGCCAATCGGAGAATGGCATTCGTGGTAGAACGCTAGTAGATTTATACTAAAAGGAGATAGAAGAACCTGCATTCTAGAGCACAGTGGAGTTTTGCACTTCATTTAAAAGAACTCAAAATGACTTGTTTCTCTTGACAAAGTCCCTTGATCTCCCTCTCCCCCCTCCCCAGTGCAAGGCATTTGAAAAAAAAAACCCTCCCTCCCTCATTTCTCCCACCTGCAAGGGAAAATTTTTGTTTAAATCTCCCTATAAGTCCCCATAAAAAGTGTAATTTGCCCAGGGTCCTCCCAGGGGATGGCTGATGATAGATGCAATAGCTTAAGCTTATTAGTTAAGCCAGTGGTTAATATAATTATAATTAGCCCAAAAAGTACACTTAACCATGTGTCGTTGTTACGGAAATTGAAAATGTGTAGTTTTCGAGCTGTTATCAGAAATTTTAAAGAGTTTTGCCTGATCCAAGAGTAGTCTTTAATTCCTAGTATGTTTTGCTGTGAGATCAAACTTGCATCTTTAATGCTCTTACACCTGTATATCCTGCCCCTTTTGATTAAAACCAAATTGCTTGGAAGATACATGCCTTTTGGGTCACAGTTTAAGCCTGGTTTTCACTAATGATGCAAGCACGAGAATGAGGCGGCAGCACAAACACAAGAGCACTTGTTTGACCATGAAAACGTGCTCAATGCAAGTGTAAGTGTAAGTGCAAGCATGATCACAATGATCAAAATTTTTTTCCTTGTGCTTGCGCATGCGCATGCGCATGCGCATGCGCATATGCTTGCATTCTCTGCTTGTACTTGGCTGCGTTACTGTTGGTTTTCGCTTGACATGAATGTCTTATCCTTGTGCTTGCGCTGTGTCGCTGGTGCAGCGCTCAAAGCTAACAGTCGTTCACTCGTCAAAAACGAGTAAAATGTACCACGGGACGAGTGAGAGTTACAATTACTCTAACTTACTTTCGGACCAGTATGCAGTTTCTTGTTTCCATCTGGTTTATATTTTTTTACGAATTGTAAGTCAATAAAAACAACCATTAAATGTGTGCTTTGCCTTTATTTATGAACGTGCAAAGATGCATGCCGTGATGCCATTTTGAAAATGGAGAGGAGCTGGTTCGAGCAAACCCTTTCTAACATGTGCAGTAGATAGCAGCATGGCGGGAAATTCCTTGGCATCATGGCTGCTCGCCACCGACCTAACTTCTTGGATTAAAGTTTAAAGGACAGTGACAGATGAAAACACCTCACAATGTTGATTTTCTAGTTATCCTTTATTTCAAAACTATTTATACTACTGTAGATAGATATTATGGTACTGATAATTTCAGGTCCATCATTTTCCCTGGGAGAAAGATGTAACTTACTGTATTCTTTCGAGTGAATAAATCAAACAATATATGGGACCAGTTAGATTCCTTCCAGGACAACTGAAAATTCCCTACTACTTGTCCCGGGAAAACCATTTCAAAAAGTTAGTTTCGAGCACTGTGGTGAAAACCAGGCTTTAGAGTTGACTTATTTTCTTCTTCCAACTGTATTCTTTCTCTGTAGGATGTTGGGGACTTGTTCTTATTTGACTCACACAGGATCAGCCAACTTTACTTGCCATCTGGAAAAACAAAGAAGAGAATTCCTTTCCTTCAAAGTTATCTGGAGGATGTGCAGGGGTTTGGAATCTCATCTAATGGTAAGTACTTGTGACTTGTACTGTACCAGGTAACATTAGAATTTTCATCTGGCCTTGATGCGTTTTTCATCAACTACAGAATGAGTGTAATGGCTGATACAACACATACAACTTTCAGTTAATGTACCTTGTCCTGGCAGGTTTATTTTTGGCAGGTGCTTTAAATTCGGGCAGAGTTCTTATCTGGAGTAAGAGTTCTGCAACAGTGACGGTGACTGCTGTTTTGGATAAGATAAGGAATCTTCAACCTGGAACGAGTAAGTTGTATTCTTCCTTGCCCCTTAATCTCTGTAAAAGTCAAATTTCAGAATTTGATGTCTGAAGAAAGTGATCTAATAAAAGTATTGTCTGGTGCCTTTGTCTGTGGACGCAAAGTGTTTGGGTAGACAGCATTGTAGAAACAAGAACCCTGTTGAAAGATATTTCATGTACATGTAATTTTTGTTTGTTTGTTCTTTTCTGTCTGCCTTGCAGTGCACAGAAGTCTCCTTCAGATTTATATTTCAGACTGTGGAGGCAAAGTGTTGCTTCTCACTGGGTTACGTCAAGTGTTTCTGTGGGAAACACAAGGGAGTGATGTCTCTGTAAATGTTGGTATGTGACATTACCATATTAGTAGGTGACATTTTCACATCTTTACAAAAAAGAAGGAATTGAATTTTTCTGTAAAGCTTAGCAATGCCTTTTATCCTCTTTCTTTTTTCCATAGAAGCAGTTGGTGATACATTGAGAGGTGTTTGGCTACAGATTCAGTGTGGAACTTATATTTTACCAGATGAAAAAGACAAAGAGACAGCAGTGAATGGAGTCTTTTTTGTTGACCCAGTGAGTCACAGAAAATAACAACAGCAGCAACAATAACTATTTAAAGAGGGAGATGCAATAACCTATTAACAGTTTTCTAATTTAGTATCAGTGGATGTGGTATCTGTATTGTTCAAGAACCAATATTATTTTTTCACTCATCACTTTCTAGAAGGAACTACATTGTTTAAAATTATTTTTGCTAATTTATGCTGTGGTGCTCGTAATTAACTGCATGGAATTTATTTTCAAGGTTTGTGGCACCTCATTCTCTCTTTCTTGGGTTTTCAACAAAAGTGACAGAATTCATGTCACCACACTTCACTTGTTTTGGCCAGAGAAAAATTACACATTACCAGTTGACAGCTCCAGCAATCTACAACTTGTGGAAGGTATGTTATGTCTGGAAACAAATGAAGAGTGAGAAAAGGAAGACTTTAGGCAACAGGGACATCAACCAAGTTGCAGGCTTGTGGTGGTTGACTGACCATTCTTGTAGGCTAAAGAACCTTAGCTTTTGTCCTTGCCGTGTGAAGAAAAGGGATTTACTCTTACAATAGTATCTCAGAGTACATGTATGATTACTAACCCTAACCCTAATTTTGAATCTCAGTTAGTAGAGCTCGGGACAATCGTGGTGGAAGTTGGGGGTTCAAACCTTAGCTTGACCATCTCTCAGGGTCTTTAAATAAGTGAAGAGAAAGTGCTGCCTTTGGAATGACATCTGCAATTAGTTAGACCCTCTAGTGTTCTTGAATAAGGACATTATAACTGTAGGCCCTGTCTTGCAATACTTGTCTGGGACAATAAAGAACCCTCACACTGTCCAAGAAGAGTTGGGAACATAGTTCCCAGTGTGGTGGTGCGTCACTCTTTCTTTTCAGAGGACCTCTGTAAATTCCTACTAGTTCAAATAAAAATTCTGAACTGCATGGCTGCATTTGCACTGTAAAAGCAATCTGGCAAAGTCCCTCAGAAAGTATTGTAAAGCACTTTGAGCTTGTGTATTAAGCACTGATATGTACATGTAAATGCCTCATTCATTCAAGACATTCATTCATTCATTCATTCAGTCAGTCAGTCAGTGAGTCAGACAGTCATTCAATCATTCAATCATTCATTCAGTTATTCAGTCATTCATTCAATCAATCTTAAGGTGGTGAATTAAACCTAAGGCCTTGTCACCCTCAGTTCTGAAACTACCTTTCCCCCAAAGGGCCTATGCAAAGTTTCCTCTTGTAACCATAGCTATTGTTTTGTGGTATTGGCGTGGTTGTTGGTTAACCTTAATTTTACAAAGCATTGTTTTGCAGGTATTGACTCACCTTTCATCCCAACATGGCGTACATTTAAGCACTCTTTATACACCCTGACACCAGCGGAACGCGTTGTCAAGAGCAAAAAGGCTTACATTGCACGTGTGTCTCCTGATGGGCAGGTGATGGTTATAGCAATGAATCAGAAGTTTGCAGCACACAATAGAGTCATGTTCTATTCCCTATCACAGTCTGCAGTGGCAATGATTGCTGACTTAAAAGGTTGTGGAGCAAAGCTGAGTGCAGCCAGCAAGAGTCCAATGGGAAGGTTAGTGCCTGTTGACCCTGCCTTGATTACCAGCAAACTATTCATTCCAAAACTTTGAACTCACTAGAGTGTGGTCCATTTAGCAAGCGAAATTCATCTAGCCTTTGCAAGTGCTGAATAGCATCTTTCCATGAAGTGCCCTCTTGCTTGCATTACTCTGGTCAGTCAAGTGCATTTTCTAATGGCCTCTATGTTGGCTTGGTTCCTGTCTATACTGCGGTACATATTTTATGGTCATACATGTAGTGGGGGGTCCACAGGTTGTTGATTATGCTATGTCACTACATGTAGTGTTGCCCTTGTAGTTTTAAAATTTGTGATATTTCTAAGCAAACTAATTGTAAGTTGTTTCTCTTAAGAGACACCTTTTCCACTTCTTGAAAGGAGGATACTTTTCGGCAGGGGAATTTTTGTTGCGGGGAAGGCATGCCATGGGAAGGGAGGGGCAAGTGTTGAAGGAGCTTATTGAGGGGTGGGGCATTTGGAAGGGTTGCCATAGTTGTTACTGTTCTTAGTTTGGGATGATTGACTCATTGATTAGGTGCTGGTGGGTAGCAGATATGGCGTGGACAAGAGATAGCCTTCTGGTACTGTGCATAACCCGCTGTGGCTCTGTTGCTGTTTTAAGTAAATTAGGAGAGCCGATGGAGATCTGTGCAGAAGGGAGTTTGTTACACATGGGACCAGCTTTCTTTCTGCCACTTCATCCGAAGATAACTTTCCAGTAAGTGGTTCTTAACCTTTCCACTCTCTCAGCAATCTAACTAAAACAGAATTATTGAGACAAGACTTCATTGTGATCATTCCAGCTTCTCAACCTTCAAACTCACTAGAAAAACACATTATTTTCTGAGCATCTTAACAGATTCTGTTAACCTTGCAACAATCTGAAGCAAGTTTATCATGTTGAAGGATGCAGGGTTGTCCACACAATTAGAAGTAGGCGGCAAAATTGGAAAAGTAGCCGGCAAAAGGTTTTATTACGCCAGTTAAGATAACAAGAAATCAAAACAAGTAGCTGGCAAAAACGGCCCAAGTAGCTGGTTAATTCTGCCGGCTGCCGGCCATTAGGGACAACCCTGAGGATGGTTAGTTGGTGTTAAGGGCATGTGGCTAAAAATCTGTAGGTCCTTGGTTCAATTCCCATTCTCATTGACAACTAACTGGAGTTGTTCTGAGTAGCACCTGCAGGGTTCGTATGGGTCATGGAAAACCTGGAAAGTCATGGAATTGAAGTATTTCAGTTTCCAGGCCTGGAAAGTCATGGAATTTAATTGTTGGTCATGAAAAGTCGTGGAAAATTATAAGTTGTGTGTGGTCGGTAAATTATTGCAGATGTCGAGGCAAAGACAAAATAGAATGCGGGCGAGTTATGTCAGAATATACTCAAGAACAAGGACAATTTTGACAATTTTCGAAAGTGACAGCTAAACTTAAGGTCATGGAAAGCTGGAAAAAGTCATAAGAAAGGTCAAGGAAGGTCATGGAATTTGAAAACCTCTTAAGAGTATGAACCCTGACCTGGTTCATCTCTTTGACTGCATTATTTCTTAAATGGCTCTCTGGTTTTCCTCCCAGCAGTTTAGACTCTTAAATTTGTAAAGAAGGATTCACGTTTACGTTTTCTTCACAGAAGATCGCGTGATCCACTTCAAGCAGAGTCTTCCGAGTCAAGTGTATCTGAGAAGGATCCCCTCTGCCAGAGGTTCTCTGTGTCAGTGCATCCCCATCTTCCTGTCATTCTTAGCTCAGATGGTTACCTGGTAACTGTAATGCAGCTACCTCCTGTAGCCAGCTATCAAGGTGTCATGACAGGCCTTATGAGAGACGTCACAAGGTGTACACTACTTAAATATCTTAGTACTGTGATCACATAGTATTGACTGTACCACAACCGTTTTTTGCCTCCACTCGCTACCCCCACACTGGGAGAAAATAACTGAACTCGGGTATTTTTATCATGCAGACTAGTTCCTGACGTGGATATTGTGATTCAAACTGGAAACCTTTCCCGTGTGTCATCCATAAGCAGGATTAATATTCTGCAGTCTGAAGCTAACATATCACATGGCTTCGCCTCCAATGAGTTTGTGTCTGATGTGCCGAGTGATAACAATTCAACAGGATCTTCATCTGTTGTTCCAGGTGAAATTCAATTTCACTGCGATTTCATAACTGACAACACCTTTAAAACCAAAACAAGGAAAAGCGTAAGGAGATAGACAGAGAGACAGAGGGAAGGGGAGGGGGAGGGAGAGGGAGAGGGGGGGGGGAGAGAGAGAGAGAGGCAGAGAGAGAGGGAGAGAGTCTGACTGATTTTAAGTCTTATATCCTCTGCCTTGAAATACCACTCGAAGGCTTTCCCCTTTAGTCGATGAATTTTTTAGTGCAATAAACAGCACCTCTAGAAAGTAGTGCTCAGCACCTTTCATTCGAATGGCCACAGTTGAGGATATCGTCAAAGGTCTTTACTACTGCTCAATATCTTTCTTTCTGAGCTGTATCACTGCTCAATATCTTAAAAGTTTGTATGATCGTATTTTCAGGTTATGGCTTGGCAAGCGGAGACGGAGGTATGAGTTTCTTTGGCCTCAATGACCCAGAGCTGGAAAACTCCTTGCCCGAGTACAATCCAGGCAGCCGGGATGCCATTTCTCATGCGCAGAGACTTTCCATCATGGCTCTTGCACTGGGATCGGCGTGTGGTGTCAACTGGAAACGAGGGACTGGTCCTGCTATGGACCTCACTGTCCATGTGATAACAAAAGTCTTTCAGTTCCTTCTTTGCAACTCAGACAACAAAGCTCAGCTACAGAGTCGCACAACAGCTTTCTATTCGTCCTCTGTTGATCAAACGCAACAACGAAGCTCCGGACCTGTAGCTGATTCGCAGCTGTCCCGAGCTCTAGTATACTTCCGAATGGTGCTTGAAGTTTTTCAATGGGACTCTACTCATAGAAATGTATTCTCTTGGGCTTTTCATCTCTCACATGGCGTTGTGAAAGAGATTTTGCTTATAAGGGATTCTAGTGTTTTGTACCGAGTCACTTCCTGCATGCGGGTCTTAAAATTAGCGGAGCGTGTGTTGGAGCTTGTTTACTCAAGCAATCACACTTTGACAAATGTAACCAGTTCTGAAAGCGCTTCACGGGATGATCTGGTCAAACAAGAACAAGGTCAGGTTGAAAGGGAATCTGACAAGTTCAAAAAAGAAGCAGGGATGGTCAAACAAGAACTGTTGAAGGCGTCTAAACTCGAATCTGGACTTAACCAACAAGAATATGGAGTGGACAAACGAGCATCTGAACTGGTTAAACAAGAATCTAAACAGAATGACCATGAATTGAAGAAGCCACAGAAAGAAGAGGACTCGGAAAGGGAGGTTGCTGAAAATATTAGCTTGGACACAGGCTCCAAGTCACAATCGCAAAGTATGGTTCAAACGCATGTTAGTGGAACGTGGCTTTTGCTGTATAACTTCACCTCTCAGAATTACAAGAAATTGCAGAAAAGAAGGTCTTCTTTGTCAGCTCAGGAAAGTGAGAGCAAAGGCTCTCCAGAGAAAAAGATGGTTGAATTGCTGTGTGAGATTCAAGAAAAACTACAGGCGCTTGGGGTGAGAATTCCATTCAATACCACCGCTGAAAGGGAGAATGTTGATGGTGAGTTATGTGCGTTTTTTCTGTCCTAACTGAATGAGTTTTTGTGTTTGTGTAGTTTGCACTCCAGACGTTAGTAAATATCATTGAAGAGTACCTTGAAAATCAAGTCTTTCTATGGCAGGGAGCGTTTCTTCAGCAAAATTATTCATAAAACTGTGTACATACACCACATTAATATTCGCTTTATTTTCACCAGGTGTCAATGCCTATTTGGACGGCACGTACCACAGCTTCCCATCCGAGTTACCACAGGACTCCCTATTCTCAAGGAGACGGTGCATTCTGAGAGAAACAAGCTCACACAGGTCTTATCCCGAAACGTGCAGTACATACGGGTCACTTAGGGATCAGGTCAGGAACCAACGGTCACAGGATGCACCTTTGCAGTTTTCACTCACGGGATTCCCGCATGGCGGGGGAAATGAGCAGGATTCGAAAACCCTTCTGTCGATTCTTTACGTGCAACTTCAGCAGTACGATCTGCGATCAGCCCTTGACTTGATATATTCACTCATTGAGCCGCAGTTTTCTTGTCACGAGCTCGAAAGCAGTGGAAATTTTTCATTTCTTCTTAACACCCAAGTTGAAAGTAATTCTTCTAATGCAAATCACCATTTGGATGTACTTCTCCAAAACTATCCCATCGCGAGAGTCGCCGATAAGCGAGGGCTGGAAGTTGTTCGAACGTTGGCGCGGTTTATGTCTGCGTATTTTTCAAACCTCTCACTTTATGTTTACCCACCATATCAACCTGTTCCGCTTCCAGCGTTTCACGATCTTGAACAACGCTACGGCACAAACGCTGTCAAAGAACCGAGGGAACATTCTAAGGTACTGGAACATGTTACACTCGATAGGGCCAAGATAGGGGAAGCGGTAAGAGACCAGGGTCTTCATGAGCTGTGGAGTGCCAATGGCACATTAGAGCTTCTGCTTGTGTGTGGGTTGGTATCGGAAGGAGCGTGGTTGGCGAGGAATCTGGGTGACTGGAAAAATGCAGTGTTGCTTTCATTTGCTGGTGATGTTATAACGTCAAGATTTCCACAGAATGCTGCGAATTCAACTTTCCAACATGCTGTCCCAGCGCGTCCAAAAGGAATGGCAGCTGACGCGATATTCTTGTCGAGACTCAGTTCTGTCTTCAATTTAACAGCTGTTTCAGGCGGAGACAAAACGGGCAGTTCGTCAGTGGACAAGTTTTTCCATTCCTCTACACCAAAGAAAAACCAAAGGTAACATCGGTATTATAGCTGTCGTTAATTTTCGTGCTTGTATAAAATGTCATGCAATATCATGGTACAGACCCGCAATCTGCGGAGACTTATTCTCGCAATTTAAGGATGAGCAAGGACTCAAAGCTTATGGAAACGTTTTTTCCATTCGAAAAATATTGTTCATTTTAGCCTGCCACTTTTCTTATAGTAGCAGTCGGGAAAATAACACTCACAAATAACTGGAAACGATTACAAGTCCTTCTGTTAGTTACTTGCCTTTTGAATTCCATGCAGTCATCGCTTAGAGAAAAAGGTCCTCTGGTTGAAGATTAAAGAGATTTAACCCTACTCCACCACAACCAACCAGAACCTTTTAAGGTCTTAAGAAGAAGCAGCTTACCGTGTGTCGAGCACGGAGTTGGTGCATTAAGCCGCGGGTAGTATTTATTTTATTTTATTTTTTATTTTTATTGAATTTTTTTTTTTGTAGAACAAAGCAGATGTCATTAGATTCTGGAACCGAAGTTGACGACAAAATTGTAAAAGACCTCTCTGGTGTCCTAGAGGCCGGAGTGATGGCAGACCTGGACTTTGTGCCACTAATTTTAACAAAGTTGCTTTTCCAGTTGAAGAAGATGGCTTCCATGTTGGTGTGGATTGTACCAGAGGAGTTTTACCTGCCGTACCCTCCGTCGTACTGTCCACAACCCACCAATTCAAAGAAAGTACGAATGTACACAAATTTAGTTTATGTGGTAATCTCTTCGTTAATTACAAGGACGTAAAGGGCTTGGTAACTTAGTTGACAAAACTCCAGCGGCTGCGGCACCAGAGGCTTAGTTTGGAGTTTAACTCCAACTAGGATAAGGGCTGTTGTGTTAAAGCAAAGGACGAGAGACACGACCATGTGTGGACCATTCTTTGGCTCCGATGTGCACATTAAGTGTGGGTTGTGTGCCTGTGGTCAACCTTAGTTGTCAGTGTTCGTGTTAACGTGGTAGTAGTGTTAACGTGGTAGTAGTGTTAACGTTTGGTGGTAGGGAGGTTGAGGATGAGGAAGGAGACGCAAACATTTTTATTTCTCCCACTGCTATCCGAGGCATACCGCACGGATTCCCCTGCCCTCTGTCGTCATGAGATGCCCTTCTTTTGTTTACCTGATAGGTAGATTTTCTTAGCACCTTAGTCATTGCACAGTCTTGCTCTAATGGCTGTTGAAGTTACCCAAATCGCTCTCTCATTTTTTTCTATACAGGACGCAATGCCACCAGATGAGAATGAGGAAGAGAAAGTCCGTGCGGCGATTGCCGAAATTGTGCAGAGAATCCTGTTGCTATTGAATGCCTCTCGTTGCCTAGCGCCCTGTGTAAGGTGGTACACAGAACAGCTGATCTGCACCACAGAGACATGGTTCAAGGTGGATAGGAGCGATTCCGAGTTTCTTGTACCATCTTCATTGGCTGGGTATCGTGAGCGAGGACAAAGCTTCCAAGAGAGCCTTGCTTATGTACCACCCAAGAAAAAAGGTGCTTTGATTGATTTGGTTTAGTTTCGTTTTCTATGTCGGTACAAGAATAGTTGAGACAATGAGGCATCGCAGAGGTCGTGGGTTTGAATCCCGTTGAAGTCACTTGAATTTTTCAAGTGCATATATGAGACAATTACTTCAATTGTCCAGAAAGTGTAAGGATCACTTCTTTAATTCATTTCTAACCCGCACTTCACAATCATTTCTTTCATACAATGAGGCAGACACGCAATCTTGCCTTCGTTTGATAAGTTGGTAGCGTACCACACATCCTGTGTAGGAGCACAGATACTTCGCAATACAAATGCAGTAGTGTGAATGCAATTTGAAAGTGAAAACGTGACTTTTTCGGTGGCCGTCCGTCCTCGGGCTGCTTTGTTACCTGCGCCATATGCAAAGCACAGGGTGACAATTGACAGTGAACACAGTAAAGGGTTATTAGAATTGGGTGGTTACGTGCATCCTCGCGCAAAATTTTTCTTCCCATTGTCTACAATGTTGCCGTCGCACAAAATTTCAAAGTTCCTTTCACCTTCAGGGAAGAGAGGCCATGAAAACACCTCCAGAAGTCAAGAAAGGAAAAGTAATGAAAAGTTACCATCATCTATTGCCAGAGTCATGGGTTGTTTTCGTGAATTTTGTGCGATAATGTGGTTGTTGCACGCCCGTGACAAGATGAGCGAATCTTCCAGGAAATACAGACAGCTTCGGAGTCAGCCATCAGGCAACGAGGAGGTGGGTACCAGTGTACTGAGAATTTATGCTTTCAAGACCTTCTGTCGGGTTAGCAAAGACGACATAACTCAACTGAATCTTACTGGCCAACGAAAATGTCTGCGCCCTCGACGCTGAGAATGGAGCTCAAGACCCTCATCACACCCGGCTTCGAAGAACACGGTCAGTTCCATTCTCGTGGGGCATTCTCAGTTTTGCCGCCAACATTGATTTAACACGCTGTTTCAATGTGTGCTGAGCTGCACTGTTACGATTTTCAGAATAACTGTTTGACAACGTGATTCTCATTGTTAATTTAATTGCGTTGAGTAACGTATACACTAGGAAGCTGGCGATATTGTGTTTGTTTAAGAGAAGAAAAGTGACATTTGATCCATCACAATCAAGCCCTGTTAAGGGGCGTAAAGCGTGTATCTATAACTATAGTTTACTTTGTGTTCCAGCAGAAGGCAAGGATTATCCAGTCAATCTGTTGGGAGACCCTGGTTTGGACCACGCGACTGGTTCCATTCCGCTCATTGCTTGCTGCAGGGGAAAAAATCAATGACACTTTACTCACACTGCTCTCCGAGTTACCGCCAACTGTTGCTTCAGCGCAGCTGACAGCTGAGTTCTTCAACGACCCTGACGTCATTGAAACAACGAGTGGGAAAGCGAAATTTAAGCGACTCATGGCTTTGTTTCGAGGCGCGAGTGTCTTGGGTGATGAAGGTGCGGAAGAGCCTTTATCTGTGATTTACCGCAAGAAGTGCATCGACTGGGCAGAAGAGCTCAGTGAGCGAGAGAAACTCTTTGGCAAAGTTTGCGATCGATTTGTTCTTGATCAAGAACATGCGGAGGTCCCTGCTGATGGAAAGACTCTTGATGAAAAGACAGTGATTGGGAGACAAGAACAGCCCATAGCTGTTGGCACAGCTTTCTTTGAAATGCAGTCGTCTTATTTTGAGTTCTTAGACACCTTTTTCATGATCACTGTCTCCAAAACTCTGCTGTCGGATCAAAATAAAGATTCTTTCCCTGTTCCTCTTCTTTCGCCTTACAAGAAGCATTTACTGTCCGCGGATATCAAGTCGTTAGTCGTATTAAGTCGGAAAGCTCAAAACGACACTCATGCTGCTGAGCTCACTCGCGGGGCTTCGAGTCTGTTTAGAAGTCAGAGTTTCACAGATATTCATTCTTCCAAGTCTAAGCCAGACACCCTTGCTCTAAAACTTAAAGCGGGACAAGATATCAAACGAAGCAGTAGTATGAATGATGTGACCAAGCTGGGCTCGCTTCCTGGAATAGAAACCCTTGGCAACCACATTCTCGATTTACTGCCAAGTTTATTATGGCTCAGCAGATGGACTTTGCAAGGATCAGCTTTGCCTTCCCTCAGTTCTCGCAGCTCTGGGGAATCTTTGCCAGTTATGCGGGTTCATGTCCCGTTGCCACTCCTCGCAAATGGTTTGTGGCTACTTCAGAATGTGTATTGGCCATGGGTTTCCAATGAAGAGGTCGTTGTAGATATTAAGGTCATTAGGCAGGCATTTCCGAGGCAGCTTCCCGATATTGCAAAAGAAGAGCACTCTCATGTTGTACAAGTTGATGCAACACCACCAAAAGGCCTGCGGAAGGTCTTAAGCGATTCCAACATAAGGAAAGCTGCAAGCAAGTCTTGGAGAAGAGACAGTATTCCCACTGAAACACTGAACTATCATTT
>BLFK01000767.1:980206-1008321 GCA_014634185.1 Astreopora myriophthalma | reverse complement strand
TACTTCGCAATACAAATGCAGTAGTGTGAATGCAATTTGAAAGTGAAAACGTGACTTTTTCGGTGGCCGTCCGTCCTCGGGCTGCTTTGTTACCCGCGCCATATGCAAAGCACAGGGTGACAATTGACAGTGAACACAGTAAAGGGTTATTAGAATTGGGTGGTTACGTGCATCCTCGCGCAAAATTTTTCTTCCCATTGTCTACAATGTTGCCGTCGCACAAAATTTCAAAGTTCCTTTCACCTTCAGGGAAGAGAGGCCATGAAAACACCTCCAGAGGTCAAGAAGGGAAAAGTAATGAAAAGTTACCATCATCTATTGCCAGAGTCATGGGTTGTTTTCGTGAATTTTGTGCGATAATGTGGTTTTTGCACGCCCGTGACAAGATGAGCGAATCTTCCAGGAAATACAGACAGCTTCGGAGTCAGCCATCAGGCAACGAGGAGGTGGGTACCAGTGTACTGAGAATTTATGCTTTCAAGACCTTCTGTCGGGTTAGCAAAGACGACATAACTCAACTGAATCTTACAGGACAACGAAAATGTCTGCGCCCTCGACGGTGAGAATGGAGCTCAAGACCCTCATCACACCCGGCTTCGAAGAACATGGTCAGTTCCATTCTCGTCGGGCATTCTCAGTTTTGCCGCCAACATTGATTTAACACGCTGTTTCAATGTGTGCTGAGTTGCACCGTTACGATTTTCAGAATAACTGTTTGACAACGTGATTCTCATTGTTAATTTAATTGCGTTGAGTAACGTATACACTAGGAAGCTGGCGATATTGTGTTTGTTTAAGAGAAGAAAAGTGACATTTGATCCATCACAATCAAGCCCTGTTAAGAGGCGTAAAGTGTGTCTCTATAACTATAGTTTACTTTGTGTTCCAGCAGAAGGCCAGGATTATCCAGTCAATCTGTTGGGAGACCCTGGTTTGGACCACGCGACTGGTTCCATTCAGTTCATTGCTTGCTGCAGGGGAAAAAATCAATGACACTTTACTCACACTGCTCTCCGAGTTACCGCCAACTGTTGCTTCAGCGCAGCTGACAGCTGAGTTCTTCAACGAGCCCGACGTCATTGAAACAACGAGTGGGAAAGCGAAATTTAAGCGACTCATGGCTTTGTTTCGAGGCGCGAGTGTGTTGGGTGATGAAGGTGCGGAAGAGCCTTTATCTGTGATTTACCGCAAGAAGTGCATCGACTGGGCAGAAGAGCTCAGTGAGCGAGAGAAACTCTTTGGCAAAGTTTGCGATCGATTTGTTCTTGATCAAGAACATGCGGAGGTCCCTGCTCATGGAAGCGTTGGACCACTCTTTGATGAAAAGACAGTGATTGGGAGACAAGAACAGCCCATAGCTGTTGGAACAGCTTTCTTTGAAATGCAGTCGTCTTATTTTGAGTTCTTAGACACCTTTTTCATGATCACTGTCTCCAAAACTCTGCTGTCGGATCAAAATAAAGATTCTTTCCCTGTTCCTCTTCTTTCGCCTTACAAGAAGCATCTACTGTCCGCGGATATCAAGTCGTTAGTCGTATTAAGTCGGAAAGCTCAAAACGACACTCATGCTGCTGAGCTCACTCGCGGGGCTTCAAGTCTGTTTAGAAGTCAGAGTTTTACAGATATTCATTCTTCCAAGTCTAAGCCAGACACCCTTGCTCTAAAACTTAAAGCGGGACAAGATATCAAACGAAGCAGTAGTATGAATGATGTGACTAAGCTGGGCTCGCTTCCTGGGATAGAAACCCTTGGCAGCCACATTCTCGATTTACTGCCAAGTTTATCATGGCTCAGCAGATGGACTTTGCAAGGATCAGCTTTGCCTTCCCTCAGTTCTCGCAGCTCTGGGGAATCTTTGCCAGTTATGCGGGTTCATGTCCCGTTGCCACTCCTCGCAAATGGTTTGTGGCTACTTCAGAATGTGTATTGGCCATGGGTTTCCAATGAAGAGGTCGTTGTAGATATTAAGGTCATTAGGCAGTCATTTCCGAGGCAGCTTCCCGATATTGCAAAAGAAGAGCACTCTCATGTTGTACAAGTTGATGCAACACCACCAAAAGGCCTGCGGAAGGTCTTAAGCGATTCCAACATAAGGAAAGCTGGAAGCAAGTCTTGGAGAAGAGACAGTATTCCCACTGAAACACTGAACTATCATTTGGATGTAGATCACCAATCTGCCCCTGATGTGCTTCAACAATTTCAAGACGATGCCAGGAGCCCATCGCATGTTGCAGCGGAGTCAATGAAGGTTGCGGTGTCGGTCCAAGCGCAGCAGCAATCCAACCAGTTAACAAGAACGGATCTGAGAATCGCACAACAGCTTGATCGTATTCCCAAATCCAACAGCGAACCAAACATGCCAAGCATTGTGGTGCAGAGTCCCACCACAGACGAGGAAAAGGACTTCAGTGGTGCGTTGAAGAAACGTAACACACCTCGAAGAAATGGGAGAAGCTCAACGGATTACCACTCTGATCCAGGTACGAACAAAACAAGCTCTATTACCAGTCTCTGTTCAAGACTGAAATGAGCTCAGTTATTGTCGGATACTCCCGATCTGATTTATTTCAAATTTAGTACTGACGTGTTCCTTTTGTCCTGGGTAACAGAGTTGGCGTCGCCTGTGAAACCAATCGTGACCTCTACACCAGAACAAATTGACCTGCCAGATCATCCAAAGAAAACGAAACGAAGGGAACATAAAGCGGCGGCGATCTCAAAGGAAGAGAAAATGAGAATAACTAGCCGATCTGAAGGCGATGCCATATCTGAACCGCGAAAACAACACTGGAACGGTAATTTTTTTTTATACTTTTTATACTGACCGAGCGTGGCTTTTCTGAATGTAGTCGGAAGACCGGCAAAGCGTGCCGTTAAGTTTTGTGTTCCAAGCAATATGAAGTATGGTTGTCCCCTGGACCTAGTTGGGTGGCCTACCTCCCATGATCCTCCGGTCGTCCAGTGCAGGAGCTGCAGAAAAAGAAGGTCGTAGGTTTCACTTAAGCTGGTGACACACGGTTCCACAATGTGCAACATTTGTTGCTCAACAAATGTTGAACGATGTTGCAGCAACTTGTTGAACAGAATAGAGCTTGTCTCTATTTTCGTTCAACTGTATTCAACAACGTTCAACACGTTGAATGGCCTGTTTCAACAACTCGGCCTGTTGATCAACAAATGTTGAACCGTGTGTCACCGGCTTTAGAGGCCCCTTGTCATTTCCAGGAAAAATACGTCATTTCAACTTTAAATTTCCTTATATTTTCCGCGACAGTATCCTTCTTGAGTGTTCCTAGTGTTATTTCCTTGGTTCCAGTTTATTTCCCGGTGGCGTCAAAGAAGCGCTCAAAGCTACCGCTTCAGCAGTTCGGGGAAACAACACAGAGACCAGGAGATACACCCTCACGACCCATGGTAAGGACAGCACCGCCGCACAAAGGGAAACGGAAAACGAAACCTACAGTTGAAAGGAATACTACGACTGTTAACGGAACTGGTGATTTTGATGAGGCCAAAGCCAGTATTAGTGCATTCACCAGCGATTCCATGCAGAGAGATACACTGGATTTGGTTGAGTGGAGTCAGTCTTCAGCTACTGAGGCAGTGGTGTCACAAGGAAAATTGGAATTACTTCTTGTTGTCCGGTAGGATTTTATTTTTTCTGCTTTTGAACTACTGTTTACATGGTAGAGCGCGGTCTAGATGGTGTATCGAATGTTTGATTTGAAGAACTTTGACCAGTTAAGCCACTGTATCTGCAATATCCTCCCCATGATGTTATGGTTACGGCCCGGCGGAAATGCTCGAACTGAACCGGTGCCCAGGACACTCCTCGGAGGCAGCGGGGCCGAGTGGTTAGAGCTCTGGGCCGAGTTGTTCGAAGCAGGATTAGTGTTAACCCGGGGTTATTACCATGACAACCCTAAGGTTTTACTAGAACTTAACCCAGGGTTACCGCTAAACCTCCTTCAAACGACTCGGCCCCGTTCTTGAAATCGGGAAGTCCTAAGTTCAAGTTAAAAAATTTGAACATTTATACGGTTTTCGTTTTTTGACCAAATTACGGTGTGGAGGGAGTTTAGACTGAGGCTGGTGGCTAAGCACCATATCCTGTGACGAGGGACTATGTTGTTTATGCAGTTTTCTCCCAACCGAACTTAGAGCAAATCATCTTATTGCAGGGCAGACGAAGGTCCCGAGCCATCAACAGTGCAGTCAAGCATTCCACTTCTCCGCATACCAACAGTAGTTGATAGCAGTCAGAGTTCGGAGTTAACATCACACAGAGGGAAAACCAAAAGAGCCGAAACTGCATCACAGACCGATCAACAAACACTGGCATCATCATCCTCGCAGACAGCACAATACTCGAGAATGTCTTCAGCCGTTGTTGACGTGATTCATCATTCTAACCAGCACGGACTGACGTCAGCGGCCTCACGGACACTGCAGTCTTCTGGGAATCTTCCTGAACGAAATTCTGTGATCCACCA
Source organism: Astreopora myriophthalma (assembly GCA_014634185.1). Lineage (NCBI taxonomy): Eukaryota > Metazoa > Cnidaria > Anthozoa > Scleractinia > Acroporidae > Astreopora > Astreopora myriophthalma. Next base: position 1,003,828 of record BLFK01000767.1, on the reverse strand, counting down.
TCACGATCAACAGAGACTAACGTCAGGTGCCTCGGAGGCATTGCCGCACTCTGGGATAGCTCCTGCTCAAAGTCGCATGCCTGCTCCACCTTCTGACTCTGTTTGCATTCAAACAGACACCAACGTAGAAACTAAACGGGAAAGCACATTTTTTCCTTTTCTGTTTCAACAGCAACAAGCTACAGAACAGCTTTCTACTGCCCCAAGCGATCCACAACAACGTACTATACAACACCAAAATCAACCCGCGTTGACGAATGCATCTCGACGCGCTTTGCCGTTACTGCAAATTCCGGTAGCGGATTCAGCTTCAAAACTTGACTTGAGCAAAATGAGGCTCCTTGAAATCCCTAAGCGGCGGAGCGAGGGCTCGGCCTTGCTGCATTTTCCAGGATCAAAAACCACGTCATCGCAAGCAACGATTCCTGACTTAAGCAAAGTCAAATTCTTAGATATTCAACGTAAGACTGAATCTGAAGGTTCTATTAGCGCTCCAGTCCCATCAAACAAATGGCCTCCATTGCTTATGGCAGCAAGTCTGAATCGTTCAGATAAAGTTCACTTGAGTGAAGCAAAGCAGTTTCGTGGGCGGCCATCTTTGGTCCGTGAAGCCTGGTCGCTGTTAGAGGCTCCTAAAAGTGAGGTTACTCCCCAACTTATTCCTTTAGAGAGAATACTGGCTTTCGAGAAGGGGATCAGAGACAAGCTAACACCATTCGCTGAACCGCACTCACTCCACGCGCAAGAAAAAGAGAATATCCAACCCACCGTGGAAAATGAGCCAAGACAAGGGAAATCACGCTCTCGCCCTGATACTATCGCTGAGCCTAAAAACAAGAGAAATGCGCCCTCAAGGTAAGTTGATCTTGGCCGTTGTTTACAACAATTGGTACGCTTTACGTGTGCTCTTAATGTCAGTCAGCTAAGCTTTTCCCTTGAATTTGCGCGTGTGCTCATGGTAAGTGGAAATCAATATGATAATGACAATGAAAACGAAAACAAAGCACATATTAAGAATAAATCCTGTCGAGCCCAAGCGAGAGAGCGCATTCTTTGGCCGGGACTGGGCTAGCACATGTTACATAACATACAAGCGGTGAAACGTCCTCGATTGTTCTTGGATGCCAGATTCGAGGCATGCGCACTTTGGCGTGAAAATCTGCAGCGCGCGCATTGGCTTCAGTTTATCCGTTTGTGACGTCACATTCATTTGCTATCCGTGAAATTCACACGTGCGGTTACTGCTATTCGCTTAGAAGAGTTTAAAGGTGAGAGATTTTTCTTTGTAGGAGGTTGTCATGAGTTTGTCTGCCTTGTACTCAGGACCTCGGGCACAGTTTTTCACAATACCGGCGTCTCGATTGGTGAATAGCATGTGTATATTTTTGTACCCAGTTGCATTCTTGTTCGAGCTCCAGAGCTTTATACTTAAACCGTATTCTCAGTTCAGTAGACCACGACCCTTGGGCAGCACTCACTTTCACCTTGAAACTTGTAGTTTAAGACATTAGATGATCTTTGTATGTCACACAGTCTCCCTTTTTCAGACAAAGAAGAAGGGAGGCTTTGGAAAAGCAAACGCAACCTACCTCAACATTACCCAGAAGACAAAGAGCTCCATCCCGCTTCAAATCTTCACAGGGAAAAATTATCAAGGTACTACCTTCCAAGAAAGCGCGTAAAGTCGACAACTTGTTACCAGAAAAACACCAGCAAGGGAGTGAACGAGTCGCTAAAAAATCGAAACCTTGTAAGCCACAAACGAGTCAAAAACTTGCTACGAAAAAGGAACTGAAGAGGAGCCTCAGTTTGAGCGAGAGTGAGTTAGACTTATCGGAGATTACTGATCACGTGTTTAGAGTTTCCGAGGACGAGGAGTATTTTCGTATCGAGCGAAGTCCAGGACCCATTGCTTTGACAGGAGATGAAGAAAGAGAGCCGAAAGGACAGATATACCACAGGATCACCAATGACACCAGAGAGCAACAGGCAACCAGCAAAGTATTTGATGATGTTCTGCCAGGCCCTCCCTCTATGGGACACATAAAGGAGAGAATTGGGCGAAAGCTACGTGAAGTTGACCAACAGATGGCAGGGTATAGAAGTAGACACGATACACTTGATGAAGGATGGACAGTAAACGCTGGCAGTACAGAAGATGGACAGAAAACTGTGCGACAGCAAAATACCGTAGGGGTGCAAGTTGGTGAGGAAAAGAAACCATCCCCAGGCAAATCAGTGGGATTCTCTCTTCCGAATTTCCCTGACCGTGTGGAGATCGGAAATACTTTTAAAGTCAGTTCCAGCTCTCAGACTGATCAGCTTTCGTCTCGGTCTCCTCCAACGAGGAGAGAACGGGTTCTAGTTACCTCTGCGGTTCAAACCGAGAAAAGTCCTCCTCATTCTGACGGCGTGATGCATCATGCGCCCGCACTACCGCCGGACATATTTCTTAACTTGCAAATGCCTCAACCTGACGAAGACCGGAACCGCCCCTCTGAACCTGCCTTTCCCGATTACAGTGTATCTGCTACTGATCGATCTGCCTCTGAGCAGGGGAGGCAGAATGGAGCTGATGTCGGTGTTACCTCTGCACCGCAGATTGATGATGTTGACCAAGTTTCTAGTAGTTTTCCTTTGGATGCCCGGGGAAGGCAGTTTCTTAGTGTGGCTGACATTGATCATGACCAGTGGCTAGAGGTTCAAAGTACCCCGCCAGCTGTGTCAGAGGACAGAATAATGACTGAGATGGAGGACTTGGAGAAAAAGCTAAGGGGGGAAACGCGAAGCCTTGGTGGAGAGGTAGACGGTACATCAAGGAAAGGTAAAGTTAGACGCCTTTTTCTCGGTCAGTTTACGGTCTGCAACTTTTCGTTATCTGTGATTTATTATGGAAAGAAATTATTAATTAATTAATATGTTCGTGATTACAGATTGGAAACATGAGTATGAAGAGAAAATGGAGAGCGACAAACGAGAAGCAGAAAGACGGTCATTTGATGGCGCCGACAGAGTAACCATGGAGATCATGGACTCCACAGAAGTCCCAAATCAAAGGTCATTGCTTGTTACCCTAATTTACAGCTGTCTGTGACGCTTCTTGACTCTATTTATGGCGATTCTGTTTCATCAAGTGACGCCATCCTAAGTGGTTCTTTCACTCCAGATCAGCTTCTGGTACTTTCAGTCGATGCCACAGTATTATTTGTGATCTTCTTATGGTTGGTCACGCCATGTTTTGTGATTTTCACCACTGCTTTACGTTATTATTTTGAATTAATTCTAGAGGATCTTGTGCGATTTATAATCTAATCTCCCGTGTTGTTCTCTGAAACCTTTCCTCTTTGGCCGAAATTTTTAAAAACAATATTGTACATATTGTTTTCTTTCCTGATTGACAGGTGTCACTCGATTCCCTTGCCAACAACTGCACGGTCAGGTGCCCGGGCTGTAGCCACGCATGCGCTGAACGAGAGAATGAAAGAAATGAGTGAACGCATTGAAGCAATGGATCAAATCTCACAGAATATGGACAGAGAATTCAAGAGCTCGCGAGTGGTGAGCCCTATTGATTTGATTAATGTGTTTCTTCTATAGTACATTTGGATGGCGATAAGCGTCATCTCTAGCCCTTTATGGGCTCTCTTCTCCATTTAAAAAAATGGCACAAACTAAAGCTTCAAGCATCGCACGATCCTAAGATAGACATGAAGTTAATAGAACGGGTGAGTGTTTCTCCCAATTACTGAAAACGCGTTTATGATGTTTGCAGCTTCTTTCAGCCATTCAGAGTATTGACGAAGTACTTAATCCGTCATCCGATGAGGTGAAGTCCTCCAGGAGCTCTGAGAGATCGCACAGGGGAATACCCCGGAAATGGGCAAGTACGGCACCATGGAGAAAGAAGCCTAAAACGTCGCAAGGCCTCGGAAGACTGAGAAGAACCGAAGGTATACTTTTCATTTTGTTGTCATTAAGATTACTCCTAGAATTAAGAAAGATGAGTACTGCCTTGCTCAGGGGACTGGTGTTTGTATCTCGTGGAAATAATGCTCTAGTGGACTGTTTGAGATAGCCCCGAAACTAGATTGCCTTCGAAATATGTAAAGTTTCGTAGCGAAAACCAAAGGACAAAAACAACGGAAATGGTAAACTTGTCCTTCAGTTTACTTTCTGTGTCAACTTGGTGAAAGCTATCCAACATATTTTTTATTGATACAGACGTTGTTTGAATATTTACTCGAGCACAAGTTTAGCTTAAGTCGCTTTATTCTGGTCTTTTTTCCAGATTTGGAAGACAGTGTCGATGCGGAATACTCCGCAGAAAAAGAAGCGAAAGTTGTGAGAGCTGATAGGAACAATGATATTAACACCCACCAGAGTGACACAGAAGACATTGAAGACGTAGGGGATGAAGATGATAACGGAAGTCACAATCAGCAACATGGAGAGGACGGAGGAGAAAGCGTTGAGTATCAAAGTAGTGTATCTGGCAACGGTGACGAAGAAATATCTAAAGGAGGGGACAAAGCTGAAGACAAACAGAAGGAAGATTCGTTACAAAGCGAGATACCCAGATCCACAAGACAAGATCGAGACAAGTAAAAAACGCCAATAAGTTTTCCTCTCTTTGATTGTCTCAAGTAACTGATTGATTGGCCAATTTTTGATTGATTGATTGATCGATTGATCGATTGATCGATTGATTGATTGATTGAGTGATTGAGTGATTGATTGATTGATTGATTGATTGATTGATTGATTGATTGAGAAGTGATTGACTGAGTTTTCTCGCAGGACTGGGGAAGCCTTTGATCCCTTGGAATCTCTGTCATTACCACGAGGCAAACTGCGAAAGATACTGAATGAGAACGATACGAAACGAACTCGGTAGGTAGAGCATATACGCCAAACAATGGAAAGGTGTCGTCTACATGTCTTTCTGGATGCATGTCTTTCTGGTTGCTTTCTTGCACTATTTTAAAGTCTTGGTATATCCGTCTTTAGCAGGGAAACTAGCCCTGAAGCAAGAGAGCAACTGAAGGAGTGGATAGACAAGAAACGCTTTGAAAGGCAAGCTGACTGGAGAAACCAACAGGAAGAACGGCGCGCACAGGAACACCAACCTTTCATTTCTCCCACGCAGGTATTTATGGCTTTTGTATCGAAGAAGAAATGTTACAGTTAATTGGAAGGACAGAACATAGCACCACTTTGTAGCGAATACATTTTTCAATATCAGCTGCAATATCAGGACCTTTTACCTGATTGGTCTCACTTAAGCGTGTTATCACATACAAAAGATAGAACCAAGCGGTACAAGCTTAATTACTAACCTTTTCAATAAATCCACAGAAGGGTTAATGCAAATATAGTTTAGAAATTTTCTTTTACTTTTATATCGTAGGGCTCTACCCGTTTTAAAAAGATGAAGATGATGGAAAAAGAGAGAGAGATGAAACGCAGGTTAGGGTTAGGGTCAGGCGATTAATGAATGGTGTGTTGTTACTCAGTTGCGCTTCAAACTATTGGCCTGAATTTTCTTAAAGTCACAGAGAAGAAGGACAATATGTAGTTATCTTGTTTTCAAAAAAGTTCGTGTTCACTTATCCTGCTTGATGTTATTCAGGAAAACGGAAGATCAACACAAGCAGAAGAGGGTGAAATCAGCATCGAATCTCCTCTGCGAGATGTTGGCCGAGCCAGTTCCCAAGCCCAGGAATCCTCGGCCCAATCTTCGTTATGGAACAACTGTAAACTCGCGCTATTCAAAACCTGTTCCTGAAAAAAAGAAAAGAATTGCGGGAAGACGTAAAAAGTTATCCAAAGGTTCATCGAAGGATAAACAAAAACCTGATCAAAGAGGTGTCGTGAATAAAGCAGCTCTGTACGACACCGTTTCTTCAAAAAACTATAATAGTTCCTTTCCCGATGAAACATACCGTGCGGTTTCTTTGTTCTCCGAAGATTTTACGAAGAGATCCCAATTGCAAAGTACTCCTCGATATGACGATATAGATACCAGTAACGCTGTTCTAACTGGCGAGCAAGGTTTAGGTGAATCCGGACGAAAGGATCTTGATCAAAACTATGACAAGTTCGCTAAAAAGGAAACGTTTCCAGAGAATGATTACTGGCGCTCGAAGTCCCCAACTGGTGCGGAGTTTGTAACCACGCAAACTTATCAGAACTTTGCTAAAAACCAGACAAAGCGAATCAAAGCGAGACAGGCTGCCTTGCGCAAAAATCCCCTTGGGGGTCTAAGAAGGTATGAATTGTCTTCGCAACAGAGAGGCGGAGCGGCGATGGGGCAAACCTTCTCAAGAAACTCAAGAGAACAACCGACAGACTCTGCCTTCCCTGGAGGTTACACTCTACTGGAGATAGATCACCTGCTGGATGGTGAAGACGATGTTGGGTTTACTTTGGATCAGGAGAAACTTAAAGGAATTGAAAGCTTGATCGAGGGGGATGAGGAATTACGAGACTTGTTATCAGATGTAGACTGGCGTAATATCAGTAAGGTGAGCGTGACAATTGCGTCAGTTTTTCGTACCTGTCAGAAATCTTTGGTACGCATCATGTTAAGCGTCATCCTGCTAGTCTACATGCGGATAACGCATTCCTTTGTAACATTTCCACCCATACAGAATACTGTCACGGGCTTGAAACGTCTCGTAGTACGTTATTTCATAGTTGACCCGTCATATTCACGACGCACGCTGTGTCTTAAGGTGGCTCTATATAGTATTGTACAAAGCTTTGGATATTACATACGCATAAATAATTTCTCCCTTGGCAAATGTTTATCACATAGCACTCGGTAAAAGGGCAATAATAGAAACCTACAGCCTTAGACTACGTATGGATGACTCTTTCAGAACCTAAATGTTGTTGCTATGGCAACTACTGACAGAAATGCTTGGCTTGTTTTTTGAACATACCTGACTTCTAGAGGGTGTTTCTACGCTTCTACACGGTGAATTTTCTTTGTTTTGGGGGAAACAGAGTAAACATCCAAGGAGTTTCAACTGACAAAGCTACAAGAAAATGTGTACATAATTTTCGAAGGAATTCGCAATTTTCGTTTTTGACGCGTATTACATTAATGTATGTATAAAATTTGATGATTTTTTGCAAGCAGCGCGAAAAAGAAAAATCCTTTCCATGTGCTAATTTAAAAAAAATTCACCGTCTGGAACGCGCCCAACATGCGTTTTAAGATCACTCAAAAATCTTTGTTTTTCGTGACGTCATCAAAACAGAAATTCTTCAAGTTAAGGTACTGCGCTTACGCCATTCGTACCCATGCTTCGCGCGCCAAAAAACTATATAGAGCCACTTTAAGTCTTTTCTTCTCGCGCTATGTTCTCGCGTCTTTTGTCACGCTTTGTGTCGTGTATACGTTATCCTGTGATACGTTATGAAATGTGATCTTGAAAAGGCAACTGTAGAAACGAGGATCCCAGAACGCACATTGTGTAGCGTGTTGTCTTAACGGCCATCTCGCCACCAAAGAGTAACATCCAAATTGACTGGAAAGCATCACTTGAATAATCTAATGTATTATTTCTGTCACTGTCAGCCCCAGAAAGCTGAGTCTAAGAGGCCAACAAGTCAGCACCCAAATCTAATTGACAGAAGAGAAAGATCAAGAGGTGATTATTTTCTGATTTCAAATCTCTCTAACCTCTCTAGCTAGAGTACAGTGTGGTACAGTATAGCATAACGCAATAATTTAATGGCCACACTTTTTCTTTGGCTCTGTCTTAAGTACATAGCGATTTTTGTAACTTCTGATAGAAAACTGTCCCTTCACTGATTGCAATCTTTTGTTGTGTTTCTTGATACCAGACATTCGCATTCTCCGCCACCTCGTTGTAATTGACAAGGATCGTGCCTGTAAATTCCTTAACCCGATCTTGTATGACAGTCCTTAATTATATACTCCGGTACGGCGGAAGATTGAGTACGAATTAATAGAGCTTCTTTTCTCTGACGTTGTATGCCTTAAGTTCCATTGCATATAGCTATATCCACGACTCGTCAGTCAGAATAATCGCATAGATGTCCTGTGCCTTGTTCAGTACTATTGCCTTTTTGTGTTTTAGATAAATGCTCGTCCAAAGTCGGCGGCGATCGACCGACAAGCTACATTGAACATTCAGTAGATTCAAGCAGCGGCTTATCACTGACTTTACGAACATCTGACGATGTTGCACAGCTCTTGGTGAGTTCTGGGATAGCTGTATTATTATTCTGTTAATCGAGTCCTGGAAACTGAGTTTATTGTTCTGTGCAGCACGATTGCATTTTAATGGGTCTTATGAGTTTAGGTCACAAAGTACAGCAAAAGAGAGGATGGGGTGAGAGGACATATCCCTGCGCCCCCTGATAAATTATTTTCAATCTATTTTTAAATTTCTCGTCCCGCTTGGAGGCTATTTCTAACCTCAGCCCCATGACCTCACGGTTCATATTCACAAGACGGACCAATTAAAATCCGTTCTTTAAGTAACTAGTCTCACCAAAATAGATTGTAAAAATAGATTGTAAAAATAGATTGTAAAAATAGAATGTAAAAATAGATTGTAACAAATCATCATTGATAGAGGGCCATGTATGGGGCATATGTTCTCATACCTCATCCTCTCTTGTACAGCATAATAAATAGTAGCAATGGACATACTTGTTAATTGCCTTACTTTGATACTGGCCACGCCGGGTGTGTCTGACAGCCAAGAATCGAACGAGTCTCACTTTAAATACTTCTTTAAACTATAATATGGTTGTTTGTCATTTTGACGTTTCAGGCTGATGTGGACGAGGCTGTGGGAAACATGTCACAGAGCACTGGTAGCCCGAGGAGTCACATCGACTGGGAAGAAGTGGACAAAATCATGGGAGAGGCATAGATCATGCTGAGCGACCGCGTGCCCGTATGAAACAAGGGGAACTGGTATCCCTCTTCACCTAGTCGCCTTGTTTCTATGTAAAGGTTTTCAAAATACCCTGAAAACAGACAGCGTCTCTGAAAAATACAGTTCAGATGTTTCTGCTATTCGACTGGACATAGAAATTAAACGAACAAGCGACTTTAAAGACAGCTATTTATGTTTTTCTGCAGCTTTCTAATCGGCTTGTGCTATGAACGAGAATGTTTAGAAGTATGTACTATGTTTCTAACGAAATAAAGTCGAGTTTATTTTATTTCTCGCTCGGCTCTGACTGAAAAAAGGGGAAAATTCTGGATAAAATATTGAAAACATTCCGTTTGGGTGGCAAAACACCGCAGAGCTGTTCTTGAGGTCATCGACAAACGACGTCCGACTGACCCGGTTCTTTTATAAATAAATGATTTGTGATATTGTTTGTGGGCATTTCTCAAGGTTTAAAGTACTGATGTGAAGTACATATGAAATAATTCATATATATGAACTGCGGTTGTAGATGAAAGTGAAGAATGATCATCGCAGTTAATTTTCCAATTTGAGCAAAGTACTGTTTACCGACTAGTAAAGTGACTGTTAAGAATGCAATGATTACAATCACCTGTATATTGATGGCTTTTCTCGTACTTTCAGTAGCAACGTTTCACACGCTAGGAATTATTTTCTTTACGTTTATGTGGTGCGAAAGAAGAAGAATGGACAGCGACTAATCTCATGCTAACCTTCTTAAAAGAAATTGAGGAACGAAATATTCACAAGATTGGGACATCAGACGAATTTATACAAATGTTTGACTCTAGATTTTTGGAAGTTCATGGTGGAATATAGAGAGAAATATGTGGTTACTGATGTAGTTTTGTAAAATAATTATGGTATGCAATTAGTACAGCAAGTTTGGTCAACATTTAGTTGTCTGTGGTCAGTATTGATCGGCGAGAACCTCACAAGTGCGGCTCAGCAATGCTTATCGGGATTGTCGGGAGTGGCATGGGTGAAGAAAAGTCTCGTGAAGTCAGGGAAAATTTTTTTTTTTTTTGCCAGGGAAAAGTCAGTGCAAAGTGAATGGGTGTCCGTGCAGTGCTTGCATAGTTTTTTGCTAGCATGTAGAATTGACCTTGTCTCCTTGCCAATCAAAAGTTCGCTATATTTAGAATGTTTTGTGATAATACCGAATAGACAGTAGGTAAGCGATCTTATCCTGTTGCGCCCTCTACTTTTCGTAACAGGGGAAGAAATGTTGATCGTGGAGCTTAAGAAAAATACTAAAATTAGACTTTCAAACAAGCACATGAAATTTTACGTAGTGCAGCAATGACGTAACTCCTTATTGCAGGAAAACCGATCGCTTCATTTATGTGGTAATATTCACTTTAGTCAAGGGAGGTGTTGACTAGCACGTGAAAATCGCCTTTGACAATTCTCGTTATTCTCATTGTGTTAGTATAGAGTTGATGGAAACACAAAGACAAAGGAGAGGACAAAATTGGTTTCCAAGGTTATGTCTTACATCTGTCAAGCATAGGTTCAGGCAACTAATTTGAAAGTCAAATGTATGGCATCGAGTAGTGAAAACTGGTGTTCGTTTTAATTACACGCTTGAGCTATTGTTTCAACAAAGCACGAAGCAATGTAGTGTTCGTATATACATTGACTCTCAGCTCTTTTGCCAAGGAAGATGCTTACAGTCACTTGGTCCTCGACCATGGTCGCTTCCTTTTCGCAGTTACTCTGCCTTCCACTTTCGTTTTGGATTCTGCTCGTCATGTCAATATTTTTAGCTTTTTTCGCCAATTTTCTGCTTTCGAGTTTTATTCTGATGCGACAGTCTCACCATCACATCCAAAACTTTGACAGACCTGAGCCGATCCACTGGTTTAAAGGCCACACGGATAAGGTAAGTGAGTAATCTGTCCACTCCAAATGAAAAAAATCTGGTAAAAAGCAGCAATGAAAGCATTGTGTACAGAGAGAAATTCACGGCATTTGAGAGGACAATGCTCTAAAAGGTAATAACACAACGTCAACACCAAGCCGTTAATTTTCTGTGAGGATGACGAAATGTTCAATTGAAAGCGATAGTCTTAGCGGATGAAAAAAAAAAACTGTAGAAAACAGCTTAAGGTATTCTTTATCTTCCATAACGGGTTTCGATTTTTAATTTGAAATTATTGACACATGACTGCGTTTCGTCTTTATTTTATTTTTCCGCGCTATCGTGATAAAAGATAAATATTTGAGAATACCGACTACCGTTAATCCGCCACTTTAAGCGCGAGAGACATTGCTATATAAAAAACACAACAGTAAACTCATTTTTGTCATTGATTAGTTGCTCAGTGTGAGGACATAAACAATCTCGCTTTGAAAACACCAGCTGGCACAAACATTTAGGGGTCTGAATAATTTAGTGGCTCCACTACTCACTTACTTGTTTGTTTTTAACTGTAGTGTACCTCGACAGACAATATACTCTAAATTAAGTTGCAATCTACGAACACTCGTTGTTATAACAACGTAGACGTCGCGGATCGGGATCCGGGGGAGGATCGCGGGCGCACCGAGACACCAAAGGCTGGAGACTGAGCCTAACGATAATAAAAACCGGTGAAGTAATTGAAATGATGTCAGAGGAAGGCGCGAAGATATGAATTTTCCTAATCCGTCCAGACGAATTATGCGTCTCTCATTTTTTTGGACTAGTGTAAACACGGGACGAACTAAATAAGATTACGCAGAGTTTACGCATGTGCATTTGCTATATTCCGTCCAATGTGTCTCCCAAGTGGTATGTACAGTCACAAGCGCAATTGCGCATGCGCTCACTAAATCCCTGAGGAAAAAAGTGGAACCAGTGGCGGTACCTCTGGACATTTAAGCCTGAGTGTTGTACGGATCGCCTACCAGCAATGTCCGGATCTGTCCGCGACAGGCAGTGAGGGAAAGAAAAAATGTTGGCCCCTAGACCATATGTGACAGATCCCTGTTTTACTAGTAGCTCGCTTCCTTTCCGGTCGGCTTATACTATGATGTCCATCGATTATATATTTGTCAGTTTGGTAATGTTGTCTTCCGTGTGTACGTAATTTAATGGGTACACACTGGAGTACACGGAGTTTACGCATGCGCGTTTCCTAAAAATCATGAAGTAACAATTTTGGAGAAATTATGAAGTAGCAAAAGCAACAAAAAAAATATGACGTAACAAAAGCAACAATGCGAGTAAGCGTTGTCTTTTCAGCCTTCGCAAATTAAATTATTTTTCAGACACATTTTGTTTTGTTTGTTTGTTTGTTTCTTCGTTTGGATTCCGCGAGAACAGACAACAAGAACAATCAGTTAGCGCATACAACGACATTTCCGTGTCTGGTTGGATAAGGTATAGGCAAAAGCGTCAACAAGTTATTCAAAAAGAGTAATGACTTCTAATGATCTAGAGTCAAATGTCAGAAATGTTTGTGCTTTCAGGGACTCTCTCGATCGCCCATTGCTTACACCCTCCGGAAAATATTTGTCAGATTCCATTCTTCTGTATCAGGCAATCGCGAAGCGAAAAGCATGGAACATCATCTATTAAAATCTTTAACGCGGGTTTACCCTGCCAACAACACCAGTTTATCGCTAGCCTCTAAATCGAGTATATACCTCATGGTAGTATGGCATATAGCCTCCCGCTTGCTAGTTGTCTTTATGTTTCACTTGTCCACATGCTGCCCTAGCAGGGATTAACTGCCCCTAACTCTGATCAACTGCCCCTAACACTGATCATTTGTTCCTAACACGAATCAACTGTTACAGTCCTGTAACGAGGGGGGACGCGAAGGGTTAACACGCACTCGAGGTCCCCCATAGACCACTGAGGTCTGTGTGCAATGTGTACGGCAGACGTCTGCTACTTCTTCGCTGCATGAAATTTCAATCCATACAGGCAGCCAAATTAATCGTCTCTTGATTGGTCAACAATTTGGCTTTCGTTTCGCGTGGCTGTAAAACATTGTGACCAGGCTTAAATTTTAAAGACAAAATAGGATAAGAAATGCGAACCTTCAGCCCCCTCACTAAAATTAGGATTTTGCTGCTATGTCGTGTTTTCATAACAAATTGACCTCAATGTTCGACAGAATATGAAGAAACGATAACAACTTAAAAATAAGCAGTCGCTTGACAGACCGACATATTGTGCGAACTATACTGGGCATGGTTTCCTATAATTATTGCTTAATCATTATACCCAGAGAACGTATCCATCTGTCATCCCTAGCTCTATCTAAGATGAGACAAAATGCTAAGAGCGGTTTATATTACTTTCTTTATCCCACAGGCAACCTTTGATGGCAATGGATTAAAATTTCATGTTGAATGTGCTGCGAAGTATAAAACAGCATACCCCTTATGGTTTGGTCCCCTGCGAGCAGCTCTCGTCCTTTGTCATCCAGATTCACTTAAAGTTGTGCTTTCCAACCACGTGCCAAAGGAGGAATTCGTCTACAGTCTCATTGTACCATTCACAGGTAAGCTGATTGGTTAATTGAATGGGACTATGGGCTTTATTCACGCGGCGGCCATTTTGAGTCCCGAGGGACTGAAAAGCTTTGTTTTGTTCCCCCGGAACTCGTTTTCAAGCTTATCAACTCGAGGCTCGGGGTACGAGCTCTATTGTTCCTAACCAACATGGCCGCCGCGTGAATAAAGCCTATGGGCTGGAGATTCTTTAGTATGGCATGGGGCAGAGGTGGTCCTCATTCTCGACTAAGCTGCTCTTACTTCTAATTTTTCACAACTGCTGCATACAGACATCTACCGTTATTGAATGCATTTCTGGCCACACAGGGAAGAGCTTGACTATTGTGAATGGCAAACGATGGCAACAAATGAGGAAACTGCTGACTCCAGCTTTTCACGCCGACATCTTAAGGCCCTACGCAAAGCTCTTCCATGAATCAACTAATACCTTACTGGTAAGTCATTTGATTCGGTTAAGGCCCCTCGTGGTTGGTCGCGTTGGGAGTGGCGTAGGAGTATCATGAATGTGAAACCCATGTGCATGAGTTATTATAAAATCTCAATTTTTTCCAATTGCTTGATTGGACATTGAATCACTTTGAAGTTTCTTTGCAGGAAAAATGGTCACGGTATCCAGAGAAAATGGAATGCTTTCAAGACCTTGGTTTAATGGCTCTCGACTCTACCCTAAAATGTGCATTTAGCTTCAACAGCAACTGCCAGACAAACGTGTAAGTATATTTCATGCAATCGTTAAATTGCTTGGAGAAGAAAAAAATGTTAACTTTTCTTTTCGGCACAGGAAACAGGACGAGTTCACAAGAAGTGTAACCGCAGTTTCTAAAGCATTGATAAAGAGACTCATGTAAGTGCACAATATTACATTCAAATTGTGTCAACGTCCCCATAATCGGACTATCTACCGAAATGATTAAAAAAAAGCATGCATGTTAACGATCGTTTCGATGAATCTCTCTATGTTATGAAAGCTCTGAAATCAAATGATACATATCACACAACCCGTCGTCGTCGTCGACATCCTCGTCGATCATCATTGGGTGGCAGGCATGGCGCAGTGGTGACAGCACTCGCCTCCCACCGATGTGGCCCCGATTCAACTCTTGGATTTTGCCATCTGTGGATTGGGTTTGTTGTTGGTTCACTATTCTGGCATGGCATTAATATTATTAATTATTATTAATATTATTAATGCCAATAATAATTATTGGCATTAATAATAATATTAATAATATTATTATTATAATATTAATATTACATATTATATATTATATATTATATATATTATATATTATATTATAATAATAATATTAATAATAATATAATAATTATTGGCATTAATAATATTTTCGCATGGCATACGGAGGTAATCCCAATTCAAATCGCCGTCAAGTGTCGCCCTCCCTTGAACAAAGATGATTACTAGTCAATCGTTATCAACATCATCATCATCATCATCATCGTCACAATTACGAGCTTTCTCCGTTCTCTTTGAGTCACATGCATCACTTCATCTGCGGTGCTTCCTATCCCCAGAACACCAATTCTACACCCAGACTGGATTTTCCGATGGACACGCGAGGGAAAGAGCTTTTATCACAACTGCGATGTAGCTCACCGAGTGGCTGAAGAAATAATAAGAAGGAGACGAGAGACTCTAGGAGAGAAGGTGCGCATAAAGTGGCTGGGTCTTTGCAAGGTTCAAACACACCCTAGGTGACTGGTGAAGTTTCAGTACAAATGATCGTTAACAAAGCTGGAACTGACAATCGTAGGGTGATATCCTACCTGTATCACGTCCTTCAAATACGTTTCTTGATTCACAGGGTCACCAAAACAAGTCCACGAGAAGAAAGTACCTTGATATGGTGGATATTCTCCTTGAAATCAGGGTATGTGTTGATCTTTCCTGTGGCGAATCCAGACCTAGAGGTAAGGGAGGGGCCTGCTCGCCAAATTATTTTTTTGCCCTTTTGTGCTTTTTGGCGTATTTGTCCATTTTGAGACAGCTTTATCATAACCAAAAGATATGGTCCAAAAATAAGGGGAAGGAGGCTGGATCCGCCACTGCTTTTGTAGCCATGATAAAACAATTTTCCTCTTTTTTTTTCAAAGTCGTGCGTATATACTTTCTCGCGTGGGCTGTTTTTTTCTCGCGCACTTTCGCTGTGCATGTCGCCTCTCGATATTTCTTTGCACTATAACTGCAGCTTCGACGAGGTTACTTTTCAGCCTTGCAACATTAGTATCAATTGTATCAATTACCACTGTTGCAGTAGTTGTAAATAGGCGCGAAATAGAGGATCCTGTGATTGACTAAACTGTGATTGGCGCGAAATAGAGCATACTGTGATTGACTAAAAAGCCAGTTACGCCGCGGTGAAGCGGCCACAACTGATCTTGTCTGGCCCTACCTCTTCGATTATTCATAGAGTGCAAATGCTACTTAGTGATCCTTTGCATTCCAGGATGAAGATGGCAATGGCTTAACTGATAAGGAGATTCGTGCCGAAGTGGTCACCTTTTTCTCGGCTGGACAAGACACGGTTGCTGCTGGTAATTACGTCAGTTATGAAGCCATTTATCATAATATTATATACCGTGTTAGTAATCATTTCCGTATAGCTTAAACGTCCTTGGTGTTTCTTTGCCTTTTCCACTGATTTAGGAATTTCGTGGACCTTGTACAACCTTGCGTTATACCCGGAGCACCAGGAAAAATGCCTCGAAGAAGTTAAGGACGTTTTTGGAGACAAAAAAGAACTTGACTGGTAAGATAAGCTCATATGGGTGCCGAGTTAAGAAAACAACAACAACAACGACAACATTATCATGAACTTGCAAGGTATAAGTATAAATTAAGGTTACCTAATAAAGCTCGAGAAAACGATTATAAACAATAAATGGTTATTGTGTTCCTTCAGGGAAGACTTGCTTCAGCTTAAGTATGTAACCCTTGTAATAAAGGAAAGCATGAGACTGTATCCACCCTTCCCGATGTTTAGTCGCGGTTTGGACAAATCTTATGAGATTGATGGAAAACTGGTGCCACAAGGTAATTATACTTGATGTTTTAGTATGTTCTTATTGGATTCTATTTTACATAACTACTGCCGATAGCCGAAATTGGAGAAGGCTAACTGTAAGTAGAGTATTGACAGTTAGATTTCTAAACAGTTCATATAACTATTGCCTCTCAAACTGCAAGTGCTTTCCAGGCACATGATCTTGGCGTGGTTTCCCCGCGAATTGGAGTTTCTGACGTGAGATCGCGGAAAACCGGATGACCTGGGATTCGATCCCTTAGAGAGTCTGTTTGTTTGTTTTTTTCTTCGTCATTAATCATTTCTGTGTGTTAATAATTTATGAATCAGGAACTTGGATCATGATCAATGCATACGCTTTACATCACAATCCTCATGTGTGGAATGACCCTGAGGTAAGGGAGGGCCCACTTTGTTTGATGGCATGCCACCATGGGCTTTATTCCAAAAGACTGTTTTCTACTCAAGATTTACACTTGTCACTTCCCTGGGATGTTTATTGAAGCTTGTAACTCTCAGCAGACGTAAACGTTTAAAATAACAGTAACAATAACAACAATACTAACACCGGTACAGTGACAGTAGCATTAGCACCAACACTAACACAGAATTGAAGAAGTGATCCGCACACTTTCTTGACAATTTAAGCAATTGTCTCATATGCACTTGAAAAATTCAAGTGACTCCAACGGGATTCGAACCCACGACCTATGCGATGCCGGTGCAGTGCTCTTACCAACTGAGCTATGAAGCCACACAGTTGAGAGCAGGTCATTTTGTTGGGCTCATGCGTGTTTTCCCGTGAAAGGAATGCATGAGCCCAACAAAATGACCTGCTCTCAACTGTGTGGCTTCATAGCTCAGTTGGTAAGAGCACTGCACCGGCATCGCAGAGGTCGTGGGTTCGAATCCCGTTGAAGTCACTTGAATTTTTCGAGTGCATATATGAGACAATTGCGTCCAGAAATTGTGAGGATCACTTCTTCAATTCATTGCTAACCCGCACTTCACAATCATTTCAACTAACATTAACACCAACACTAACAAATGCTAAATGTTGTCTCATTATTCTTTTACCTGACAGGTGTTTGATCCCTTACGATTCACGGTAGAAAACAAACAAGGCAGGTCACCATTTGCCTATATACCATTCTCAGCGGGACCAAGGTTAGTTTTTTTTTGAGAGTATCATGCACAGATGAGTGTGACTCTGATGCGTCATGCCCTTCACAGGGCCAATCAAAAAAGTGGACTTCCGGATCAAAGTTACATCTGTAACTGCCCTGGGCAATCATTTTGCTCTCTTTTCACGTATGGAAATGGCAATTTACCTGAGGCAATTTCAGTCTGGAGAGATGGTTACATAGAAGAAATTGCTTCGGCAACCGCTCGCCACTTCCCTAGAGATTTTCTGCCTGCACACCTCATAACTGGATTCTGTGTTTGTGTCCGAGCTTTCTCAGCGTGCTAATTTTGCGGGTGGCGCCTTCGCCTAGTACTCTTCTTTTCAGTTATTTCCTTATTTATCGATTTAGTTGTAAACTGAAGTTCTTTAACTGAAGTTTTTATTTCTTCATCTTCCTCTCTACAGAAATTGCATTGGAACCAACTTCGCAATGGCTGAAATGAAGATAGCTGTGGCCCTTATCCTCAGAAGGTCTTTTATTTCTTTAAAATCTGGTTTTACCTATGACATGTAAACATAGTTGTTGTTTTTCAAGCGAGGAAAAAATTCCCCAAATGAATAACATCTTGACATTTCTCCTTACCACAAACCAATTCTTCTATTGTTTTCGTCATTTTGAAATCAAACTGAGGTTGTTTTTAATTTGATTGCAGGTTTAAGTTATCGATAAGTACAGAAAATAAAGTGACATCAGACGACCTGTTTCCGGAGATAATGCTGCGTACAAGGAACGGAATTCGTCTGACTCTGGCGCCACGTTTTTAGCCCGCTAGCCGTACATAGAAAGGAGCCCATAATAAGGAATGAACAACTAGTGACCCTATTTTTACTCAATTATAGTGGCTATTTTTAGATTAACATGTCCCGCATAAATTTAAGTGCAAATTTAATCTCAGCAGTGACATTCGCGTTGATTGGCTAAGGAGACAATACTTGGCGGCAAAACCGTTCTAAATATAGAAGTTCTAAGGAAACGGAAATTCTTAGGAGCGATCTGTGAGTTGCGCGCTCTTAGTGATGGGATCCTATCATAGTCAATCGTAAAAAAGGCGGGAAGACCCAAGATTAATTAACTACACAAAGTGCGTTCTGGCAATATGGGCCCAGAGAGGAAAGTGTGTAACCAGAGTGTCTTCCTAGGAAAGAAGGAGGATATCAGAATCGACAAGCCATGTGAACTTTACACTGATTTTCCAAGTGACTCTAAATTCCACCATCATGTTTTGTCTGCCAATGCGATCCCAAAACGCTGATTGCGTAGTATATATATTCATTCTCAGTCTTCTCTCGTTTCTGCAATTGGGTATTGAAACCATGAACTCCTCGACGCAAACACGTTCATGGCTACCATCCTTTGTACATTGGCTGTAATCTGTATTCAAACTCTGGCTAGCTCCGAACCGGTTAGCTTCCACTGAGTGAATCATGGCTTGCAAACTTTCATGGGAATCTTTATGGGGAAAAATGTGAGCCGTTTTCGTCAATTCAAGTCCTTGTATGTTAATCGTCCCTCAACTTATTTTGTATATAGTAAACAATATTTATAATTCCCAATCATACAATTATATGTCTTGTTTTACTATCTTTCAAAAAGGCGTCAAACTGGGTCGTCTCGTGTTCCCTCCCCTTCCGTCCCCACTTCAGACCAAAAAAATTCATTTTATTTTCTCCTCGTGCTATCAAATTCCCACAGCTGTTCAAACAGATAGTGCTTACAAAGATGCTCGTTGAGGAATAGGTCTATTGTTTACGACATTCCTGTTGGTATGCAGTTACCTAAAACATGCACCCACTCCTAAAAGCCTATGAACAGAAAACTTCACTTTAACGGTTTATCTCTATTATTTATTGATTCATAATTCGGTGAGGATACACCTCCTTCCAGTGGCCAATTGTCAAAGTTTTTGTCCCTTTTCTCCGAAACAAACTCAGTGATCACCCATTTTTTTCCATTTTGGAATATCTAACTTACGACCTAACCTTAGACGAGAAATGATGATAAATTCACTGTAGGAAGATTTTCGCGCTAACGTCCTTGAGTATTTCCTTGCAGTATGCGCAAATGTCCTGGTAACCAAATACGCACAACTTGGGAGACACAATGGCTGCAATCTCAAAATAAATTCCTAGAATAATTCCCAGTCTCACTTTGTCACCAGACTGTGGTGTAAGTTCGAACGGTGAAGCGATTAATAAGGGGTTAAACTTAACATTTTGGCCAAATTGGGCCAAACCATAAGAATTTGTAAAACGTGAAAAACTGAATGAAAAGGAGGTCTAACTGTCCTATAACGGACTTTTCTCAGGTGTGTGAGGTTTCTATTGCATGAAAACGAGGTCTCATTGCCCTATAATGGACTTTTCTGAAAAGTGTAAGGTGTCTAGTTTCATTTCAAGCCAAAAAAGAATCCCAGGAAATGTTAAAAGGGGACGTTTTGGCCATAACTAAAAAAGCACTGAAATCGGCTATTTTCAGCCAGTTTGCTAAGGGGTTAACCTTACCATTTTGCCCAAAATGGACCAAAAAATGAGCAAATGTCAAAAGTCAAAAATTGCATGAAAACGAGGTCTCATTGCCCTATAATGGACTTTTCTCAAATGTGTAAGGTCTCTGGTTTCATTTCAAGCAAAAAGAGAATCCAAGAAAGCGTTAAAGACGAAGTTTTAACAATAAATAAAAAAGCACTGAAATCCACAATTTTCAGCCATTTTGTTACGGGGTTAACCTTACCATTTTGGCAAAAATGGGCCAAAATATAACCAATTGTCAAAAGTCAACAATTGCATGAAAGAGAGGTCTCAGTGC
Source organism: Astreopora myriophthalma (assembly GCA_014634185.1). NCBI lineage: Eukaryota > Metazoa > Cnidaria > Anthozoa > Scleractinia > Acroporidae > Astreopora > Astreopora myriophthalma. The sequence goes on along the minus strand of BLFK01000767.1, from coordinate 983,323 downwards.
CCTATAATGGACTTTTCTCAAATGTGTAAGGTCTCTAGTTTTATTTCAAGCAAGAAAACAGTCTCTGGGAGTCTTGGAGGCAAAGTTTTGGCCATAAATGCAAAGACACTGAAATTGGCCATTTTCGGCCATTTTGCTAAGTGGTTAACCTTACCATTTTGCCCAAAATGAGCCAAATTGTGGGCATTTTTAAAAAGTGTCAAATTCCATGAAAACGAGGTCGAATAGCCCTATAAAAGACTTTTCTCCAACAATTAAGGCCTCTAGTTTGATTTCAAGCAAGAAAACAGTCTCTGGGAGTCTTGGAGGCAAAGTTTTGGCCATAAATGCAAAGACACTGAAATTGGCCATTTTCGGCCATTTTGCTAAGGGGTTAACCTTACCATTTTGCCCAAAATGAGCCAAATTGTGGGCATTTTTAAAAAGTGTCAAATTCCATGAAAACGAGGTCGAATAGCCCTATAAAAGACTTTTCTCCAACAATTAAGGCCTCTAGTTTGATTTCAAGCAAGAAAACAGTCTCTGGGAGTCTTGGAGGCAAAGTTTTGGCCATAAATGCAAAGACACTGAAATTGGCCATTTTCGGCCATTTTGCTAAGGGGTTAACCTTACCATTTTGCCCAAAATGAGCCAAATTGTGGGCATTTTTAAAAAGTGTCAAATTCCATGAAAACGAGGTCGAATAGCCCTATAAAAGACTTTTCTCCAACAATTAAGGCCTCTAGTTTGATTTCAAGCAAGAAAACAGTCTCTGGGAGTCTTGGAGGCAAAGTTTTGGCCATAAATGCAAAGGCACTGAAATTGGCCATTTTCGGCCATTTTGCTAAGGGGTTAACCTTACCATTTTGCCCAAAATGAGCCAAATTGTGGGCATTTTTAAAAAGTGTCAAATTCCATGAAAACGAGGTCGAATAGCCCTATAAAAGACTTTTCTCCAACAATTAAGGCCTCTAGTTTGATTTCAAGCAAGAAAACAGTCTCTGGGAGTCTTGGAGGCAAAGTTTTGGCCATAAATGCAAAGACACTGAAATTGGCCATTTTCGGCCATTTTGCTAAGGGGTTAACCTTACCATTTTGCCCAAAATGAGCCAAATTGTGGGCATTTTTAAAAAGTGTCAAATTCCATGAAAACGAGGTCGAATAGCCCTATAAAAGACTTTTCTCCAACAATTAAGGCCTCTAGTTTGATTTCAAGCAAGAAAACAGTCTCTGGGAGTCTTGGAGGCAAAGTTTTGGCCATAAATGCAAAGACACTGAAATTGGCCATTTTCGGCCATTTTGCTAAGGGGTTAACCTTACCATTTTGCCCAAAATGAGCCAAATTGTGGGCATTTTTAAAAAGTGTCAAATTCCATGAAAACGAGGTCGAATAGCCCTATAAAAGACTTTTCTCCAACAATTAAGGCCTCTAGTTTGATTTCAAGCAAGAAAACAGTCTCTGGGAGTCTTGGAGGCAAAGTTTTGGCCATAAATGCAAAGACACTGAAATTGGCCATTTTCGGCCATTTTGCTAAGGGGTTAACCTTACCATTTTGCCCAAAATGAGCCAAATTGTGGGCATTTTTAAAAAGTGTCAAATTCCATGAAAACGAGGTCGAATAGCCCTATAAAAGACTTTTCTCCAACAATTAAGGCCTCTAGTTTGATTTCAAGCAAGAAAACAGTCTCTGGAAGTTTCGGAGGCAAGGTTTTGGCCATAAATGGAAAGACACTGAAATTGGTCATTTTGCTAGAGGGTTAACCTTACCATTTTGCCCAAAATGAGCCAAATTTCGAGGATTTTTCAAAAGCGTCAAATTCCATCGAAACGAGGTCGAATAGCTCTTTAAAAGACTTTTCTCCAAAAATTAAGGCCTCTAGTTTGATTCCAAGCAAGAAATTAGTCTCTGGGAGTCTTGGAGGCAAAGGTTTGGCCATAAATGGAAACACACTGAAATTGGCCATTTTCGGCCATTTTGCTAAGGGGTTAACCTTACCATTTTGCCCAAAATGAGCCAAATTTCGAGCGCTCTTAAAAAGTGTCAAATTCCATGAAAGCGAGGTCGAATAGCCCTATAAAAGACTTTTCCCCAACAATTAAGGCCTCTAAATTCATTTCAAGCAAGAAAACAGTCTCTGGGAGTCTTGGAGGCAAAGTTTTGGCCATAAATGCAAAGACACTGAAATTGGCCACTTTCGGCCATTTTGCTAAGGGGTTAGGCTTACTGGGCCAAAATATGGGCAATTGTCAAAAGTAAAAAATTGGATGAAAACGAGGTCTCATTGCCCTATAATGGACTTTTCATGTCCAAGGCCTCTAGTTTCATTTCAGGCCAAAAAAGAATCCCAGGAAATGTTAAAAGGGGACGTTTTGGCCATAAATAAACAAGCACTGAAATCGGCCATTTTCAGCCCTTTTGCTAAGGGGGTTACCTTACTAATTTGGTGAAAATGGTGCGAAAGACGAGCAGTTTTCAAAAGTTTAAAGTTGCGTGAATACGCGGTGTAATTGCCCTGTATTGAACATTTCTGAAAGGCCGTTTAATGCCTCTAGTTTAATTGAGAGCAAAAAAAGAATCTCTGGGGGCGTCGGGGGACAAGTTTTGGCTATAATCTGGGTATCAGAGCTCGTTTTCAATGAATTTTAGACGCTTTAAAGTTTGTCATCTTTTTGCTTATTCGGGGGTAGATGGTAAGGTTAAGCCCTTATTAAAATAGCCGAAAACAGCCGATTTTACTGTCTTTGTGTTTATGGCGAAAAGATGTCTCCAACGCTTCCAGAGACTTTTGAAGCTATGATCATATATATGCAAGTCGCACGGCAGGGAAAATTTTGCGTGGTTTAGTAATCCTTTTTTTTATAACTGTGTACTACAGGACATAGGTAAAATTGACGAGTTCGAACCACTTTTGGTTACAGTCATTACCTTTATTAGTTGATTTCAAGTACTTCGAAGTAGAAACAGACCTTGGAGCGTATTTACTGGCTGTTGCTTTTGACGAGATCATTATTATCTACATGGTGATCGCAAATGAAAAAATTATCCAGCAAAACAGTGCTCTAAATACCTTTTAAAATCATTTACAAAAAGTCCAACTTTTGATTTAAGTCGTGAAGCCACAAGATTTGCTTTCCTG
>BLFK01000767.1:973018-980196 GCA_014634185.1 Astreopora myriophthalma | reverse complement strand
ATAGCCCTATAAAAGACTTTTCTCCAACAATTAAGGCCTCTAGTTTGATTTCAAGCAAGAAAACAGTCTCTGGGAGTCTTGGAGGCAAAGTTTTGGCCATAAATGCAAAGACACTGAAATTGGCCATTTTCGGCCATTTTGCTAAGGGGTTAGGCTTACTGGGCCAAAATATGGGCAATTGTCAAAAGTAAAAAATTGCATGAAAACGAGGTCTCATTGCCCTATAATGGACTTTTCATGTCCAAGGCCTCTAGTTTCATTTCAAGCCAAAAAAGAATCCCAGGAAATGTTAAAAGGGGACGTTTTGGCCATAAATAAACAAGCACTGAAATCGGCCATTTTGCTAAGGGGGTTACCTTACTAATTTGGTGAAAATGGTGCGAACGACGAGCAGTTTTCAAAAGTTTAAAGTTGCGTGAATACGCGGTGTAATTGCCCTGTATTGAACATTTCTGAAAGGCCGTTTAATGCCTCTAGTTTAATTGAGAGCAAAAAAAGAATCTCTGGGAGCGTCGGGGGACAAGTTTTGGCTATAATCTGGGTATCAGAGCTCGTTTTCAATGAATTTTAGACGCTTTAAAGTTTGTCATCTTTTTGCTTATTCGGGGGTAGATGGTAAGGTTAAGCCCTTATTAAAATAGCCAAAAACAGCCGATTTTACTGTCTTTGTGTTTATGGCGAAAAGATGTCTCCAACGCTTCCAGAGACTTTTGAAGCTATGATCATATATATGCAAGTCGCACGGCAGGGAAAATTTTGCGTGGTTTAGTAATCCTTTTTGTTATAACTGTGTACTACAGGACATAGGTAAAATTGACGAGTTCGAACCACTTTTGGTTACAGTCATTACCTTTATTAGTTGATTTCAAGTACTTCGAAGTAGAAACAGACCTTGGAGCGTATTTACTGGCTGTTGCTTTTGACGAGATCATTATTATCTACATGGTGATCGCAAATGAAAAAATTATCCAGCAAAACAGTGCTCTAAATACCTTTTAAAATCATTTACAAAAAGTCCAACTTTTGATTTAAATCGTGAAGCCACAAGATTTGCTTTCCTGAAGTACCAGAAACCAAAACACCACCAATTTTGATGGACAAGAAATTGACATTTATGGAAAGTCTCAAAATTGGAATCAGAACAAAACACGAAGTGAACATCATACCGAAAAAAACTAACCCTCATATCAAATATTTTCAAATCTGTCAATAAATTTTGAATATTGTTTATATTAAACCCTTGAACAAGAGTGATTGCCAGAATAACATTTCTTCCTTCATTTTTACAAGCGAAACACTGCAAGCAACCAGTGTTGACGGTCGAATTTATGATGGTGTAGACTTCATAAAGGATGACACTGTGAGATTGCCCAAAAATCTGAAAAACAAAAACCAAAAAAATAAAAACAAAGATAATCAGACTTATTCAGTGGGGAGCGCTGCACGAACGTAGGTTCCACGCAGCAACACACCTTAGCAGTGTCATGGGTGAAACAGTTAAGCGGAATCCGTCGAAATTTTTCAGTTTACTACTGAGTGTCGAAATTGACTGTCCTAAACACAGTGGGAGCAAACCAAAGCAAACTCGACCACTAATGATTACTCGAGTCGACATAATCTCTCTCCACTCAAATCTCATTTAATTGAATAATTCGAAACAAATTCAGCGCATTTCCAGCTAAAAGTTGCTACGAATCGAAGGCTTCCAGTTTTTTTAAGATCCGACCTGGAAGATGCCTTCTTATCACCAGTCGACAGTCGTCTCTTCTCGTTAGTTTGACTCTTGCTCGCAAGGCATACTGCATTCGTCAACGAAGGAGACTGCAAACTGTATATCACGAACATTTATGGGTCACAATAATATTATTAGGAACAAGGAACAAGTTGGTCAACAGAAGTGAGTTGAATGGCATATCTCCCACGAACCCCTTGTTGCTTTGCAATGGCAAAGCACCCGAACTTGTAATCGGAAGGCCATAGCTTCGACTCCTGTCAGGAGCACTATAGATTTTTACCCGAACGTGCCTGGTTCATTACTGATAAACTGATTATTTCAAGATTGACCTTGTTTACCTCAAATGTTAATCAGCTATTACTATACGTTTTCCAAACTTTCTTCCAGCGACTCCTCTGAGCTTGTTGCTGGTAACTTGATATCTTTTTGCTCAGCCGAAGTGTCCGCCAGTAAAGCTACAAGTGATGAGAACAAAAACAAAGCATGGATTGTTACATCATAGTTTGAAGACATTTTGACGTGGATGAGGTATACAGTAAATAACTTTAACTTATACGCAGTATCAGTTCCAGTTGGCTGTTAACAAAGCATGGTGGAATTGAATTCGCGACCACGTAAGACAAATACAGATAGTGATCAGGGTGGGATTGTGCATGCAAGTTATTGCCTCCTTTTGCATTGTTTGATTGATGAGCTGAAAGCTTTACCCAAGCAGGGTACAGTAATTGCAGAGCGACCTGTCTCTTGGTACTGTACTTCATGTGACAGGAAGATATGACAAGCCACTTTCTATTATACCCCGGGTACCATTAAATTGTAGAGATTACGTTTATTGAAAGAAATGATTATGAAGTGTGGGTTAGAAATGAGCTGAAGAAATGATCCTCGCACTTTCAAGTGCGAGGATCATTTCTTCAGCTCATTTTTAACCCGCACTTCATAATCATTTCTTTCATTCATCATCCCTTTCACGGGAAAACACGCATGAGCACAACAAATTGACCTGCTCTCAACTGTGTGGCTTCATAGCTCAGTTGGTAAGAGCACTGCACCGGCATCGCAGAGGTCGTGGGTTCGAATCCCGCTGGAGTCACTTGAATTTTTCAAGTGCATACAAGGGACAATTGCTTAAATTGCCCAGAAAGTGCGAGGATCATTTCTTCAGCTCATCACGTTTATTGTTTGTGACCACTGGCTAACGGCAAACGACAGGCTGCTGCTTGTCATAAATCCATGAAAATTACATTATTCTAGCTTGCTTTTCTCTCTTTGTAGTACTTGCTCGATTGATTTGGCTAAGAGGCAAGAGATAATCTTGAATCAAATAATTTTCCTTAATTTTTGGCAAAAAGCAAATATCAGCCGGGTGTTTACTGCAAACGGGATGCTTAATCTACATATTACATGTATGTCACAACATTTAGTCCAAGTATTGGGATGCTGAGGATAACAAGCATGCCTTTTTTTATTACTTACAAGATTGGTTTCGGCTGTCTGTACTGTTGGCGACTATGACTTCAGATGGGCCTGTGCTGTTGGAAGGTTCAACAGATTTGGAGGAGTAGCTAACTGGTTCAGTTGGCATAGAATCAGACCGAGTAAAATTTTCTCCTTTTACTGAAAAGTTGCCGCCATTACTTGCTGAAGTAGGAGATAGCTTGCTATCAGGGTTGATATCCTCTTTTTCTAATTCTTCTGCAGCATACGCAGGGCTGCCACTTGCTACACTCACGTTTTGAGTTGTTTCTGTGAGTCGAGGTTTTACGGTAGTTTCTTTATGGTCTGGTGCCAAGGTGGTATCTGTGAAACAAAACGGGCCAAATGCTATGCTTTGAAAATGGCTGTCGGCTGTTGGTAATTAAAAAAAAAAAAAAAAAAACGGACAGGTTTCTTTCTCCTACGAGCCTTGAAAATGATGCTGCAATCTTAAAGTGCCACTATGATCAAATTCTTATCCCGTGAATTTCTAAGTTTATCACACAGAATTCCAGGAAAGATTAAAAATGCCGTTTAGCGTTTGGAAATATCTGCATTGGTTCCGGAGATATTTAAGTTGAAAAATGAGTAAAATATGCAAATGAGAGAATTGATTTACTCAACCCAATATATCATCAAGTATATAAATGGAGATACCTCGGTCAATTTGCAGCAGAGACCATTGAAACCTGGTAGGCTAATAGTTATACAGGCAACACACCCAGGGTTGTTCAAAGCCCGATTAAGCTAACCCTGGATTAGAGTGAACTTTGATTCGAGTTTCTTTACAAATTCACAAAGATTTTCCCGAAAGATTTTTGCTCGTCACTTATGACTTACACTTTTCTTCCGCTTCGGTCTAAAACCGCTTTTTGAAAGTGTTTTCAGAGGGCGAAATTAAAACGTCGGTTAATTTTTAATCGAGGGTTAGCGTTAATCGGCTTTCGAACAACCGGGCCCAGGGTTATAAAAAATTTGGTTTCCATGGCAACTCACTCTTTTCCAGTCCCCTCCAGCCTGATTTCATATCTTTAGTGATTTCAAGCTCGAAAAAATTTAACAAGGCCACAAACTCTACCTAACTTATTTATGTGCTTGCTGGATCATGCAGATAAGGCATCGTTGGCAAATATCAAAATATAACGGCAAAGGTGACCAACAGAACCTTCAATATCAGAGAGGTCTGGAACCTAGTACGTTGCCATGGTAACAAAACTGGTACCCTTATATTATAGAGCACATCTAATAGAATCTTCCTGCAAAGAATTGAGCATTTCTGATACAAATTGGCTGAGATATCTTTTTTCATCATATTTGATCAAAATTCGGTTGAGTTTATGACGTCACCACTTGGCTAATTTGCATATTTTAAAACCTTAAATATCTCTGGAACAAAAAGAGATATTTGGAAATAGTAAACAGGATTTTTCTTCTCATACAGACTACTTGTTTATGTTTCAAAATGGCTTAGATAGGAAAGATGCGGATTTCGTCATAGTAGCAAAACTATAACTTTAAACGGAGGGAAATGATGTTTAGAATCAATTTTTTTAAAACTGTTTTCAAAGAAAGAATTTGCATGGGAAGAGAACTGAATTTTAGAATCGCTTGTTTTCAGTTTCAAATTTTGTGGGTGCGGCTATCTTGAATAACTGCCACGTAACGTGGTTGCCCTATTGTTCTGACATAAAGAGCCTTTGTATAATAACACTAGGGCAACCAACTTATGTCAGAATTATTGAAGACTGTGATGCCTGGGAAATTTAAAAGGGGAAAGAATCGATTCTAAAACTCAGTTTTTTTCCCTCACAGACACTTTCTTTGAAAAAATTCGCAAACAAATTTGATTGTAAACGTAATTTCCTGCCTTTTAAAGTTATCTTTTTGTGGCGTGGAGGTTCCCTTTAAGGAGTCAAGGACCCAAGTGATGTTGCAAATGAGTGTTGTTGTGACACAATGACTTAAACCTGAATTGACTAAATGAACTGACTAGAGCTGTTGTCAATGTCACTCAGATTATCAACAAATTAGTAAGTATCACCATAAAAAAAAAAACAACCTACAAAGTTCTTGTATACATGTACAGTCCTTACTTGGCAACTCATGAATAGGGTTCTGAAGAGCTTCAAGTTGTTGCCTGATGGATTCTATGTCTAATTTGTTGCTTGACAACTGTTCCCACAGTTTCCCTACTTCTGCTGAACAATTGCATGTTACAGATTTCACTTGAGTTGCACTTTCATGCTGATGGTGGTAAAGTGATCTGTTCACCTGCGTGACATCCAACACCTGCAACAGTCCATTAAAAAACCATATACAAAACCACTAATGAGCATTTCCTGTAGAAGTGACCAACCTCTAACCTTGTCACCTACTAAGGGATGCATGGAACGAAATTTCGCGGCCACTTATTACTAGACAGTATCATTCGGTTCGATTCTAGTTACCTATGGCGGCTCAGCTAAATTGTGCATGATTTTAGATGCAGTGGAAAGCATTATGTTTGATCGTGATGCATGACTGCACTTCATTAAGTGGTGACCACTTAAGCAGAATCCAGAATTCTCTTTCCTCTTGGCTATTTGTTCTCTTGAATGCAAGTCTTCAGTGCCCCTATTGATGATTCTTTCTTCCACTGACACAAAATATGGCTGCATGGAGTTCTCAAATAAACTGTCACAGGTTGTATCTCATAAAACAGGGCAAACAACTTCCATGTAAAACGTGGTGATAGGTTTCCCTCCTAGTTTTTTCAGCACATTAATTTTATCATAGAGGATTGAGATAGCTCACTCAAGAAGTCTAAACAACAGTCACAAAATCAGAGACTGACTTAATGAATTTCTCTCTGTCAAAGTGTGTCAATTGCAGATCGAAAGATTAACCTACCAAATTGAAAAGTTAGTCATTCTAAAACAATAGCATACCAGTTTAGCCAGTTTTCTGGAGTGTTGATTTACATCCTCTGAAAGTGTTGTGACATCAAGTGATAAATTGAAGAGATGCTCCATGGCACCTTCACTGTGAGGCCCATTTGACACCACACTGCTGTTCTTTAGTTTTAGCATTGGTGACACCTTTGCCCGCAAGTCATCTATAATTGTCTGGTTGCCAGAGAACATACAGATTATGAATAATATATGTATGAAACTTTGTGTTAATATTTTTTCAGTGATTTATACAATGGTAATATCTTTGATAGAAATTTACCCACCACGTGTTTCTTGACTTCTGTGAGAAGACTTCTCATTAAATCTCCAAGTTTCACAACTTCATTAGAGATTGTGTGATTAACTGTTGTTACAATTCCCATGACTCTTGCAACCTCCTGTGTAAGCAACAGAACAAAGCTAAGTCTAAAAGCACTTCATAAAGCAGTAACATAAAGAAGCAGTCAGTTTCATATACTGTCTGCTATTTGCAAAAAAAATAAATAATAAATAAAATGATAATAACTAAATAAATTAAAAAAAAAAAACAAATAAATAAAGTAACAAATCATTTGAACACGAGTTCATGTAACAGTACAGAGTATTAGCCAAGAAATCAAGCCTGTTTTTTAAAGGCCAACATGATAGTTCAACTATTGAGTTTCCGCCTTGCCCCAGTTGTTCAAAGGGTGCATAGTGCTATCCACTGGGTAAAAACCGGTTTTGCTTAGTAGTTATCCGGTGGATAGCGCTACCAACCCTTCAAACTACTGAGACCTGGACTACTATAGAAAACATTGTTCAGGCCTTTGAACAACTGGGCTGAGTTCTTAAAACCACTTACGGCTGAAATTGTTGCAGTAACATTCCTAAAGGAAACCTTCTGTTCCAGCTTTGTATCTTCATCTGAACTAACAGGCAAACGTAATATTACTGGTGGAGTGCCAGTATTTGAGAGTGGTTTAGGTGTTGGTTTTCCCAGAGCTTGAGCTACTTGTACCTAAAGAAAGAATCATAATATATGCAACTTAAGTGCT
>BLFK01000767.1:965518-968018 GCA_014634185.1 Astreopora myriophthalma | reverse complement strand
TTATTAATGCATATAGTGGGGAGAAATAAGCCAACATTTGATTGGATTTCCACGCCAACACTCAGAACAAGGGATGCCATGAATAAACTGATTCAGGAAGATTTGTATTCAACGTTGAAATCTAATCAACTATCCACCATAAACCGTTGTCTGTTCATTGCTCAATACGTACTTAACAGAAAAGAACGCTATTGTTGCCAAACAATCGCATTTCACGAACGCTCATAAGCTTCAGTATAATACATCATGACGAGTCTCGAACACCACAGGTGTATTTACAACAAGGTATTCGCGTGCTGGCGCTTTCCTCAACGAAACACTAACGCTAAAACCTATCTTCAAGACAAATAAAATAAGTGTACCCTCAGGAATATAACTCAGTGTACATGAATAAGTTTTCTTTCATTTGTTCTTCCTTTCTGCTGAAGATGAATAATTGATAACAACCAGGGTGGGAGAGCATTTGATCGCAGAAGTGCATTCAACAGAGAAAATACTGTATAACGCAAAATACTGCCACTGGACGAATCGGTAAAGCAAGAAGAATCTACTTTCGGATTGTAAATGCGCGGAGCAAAACATAGGCTTCAATTTGAATGTATGTAAATCTTGCGCGCATACGAGGAAAAATTGTGGTATTTACATTTTGTGAGCATTGATGCATGGCCTTCCTTCCCCACGCAACAAAGAAAACAATAATCGCTGTATTTTTTAATACAAAATATAGAAAGAACCACGGTACACGTAAACACCAGATCTCGGGTATTCCATAATTAGTACTGAATTTCCTGCATGCCTTCTTCGACACTTGAGAATTAAATCTGAATTAAAATGCAATAAAATGTAGCATGCAAACTGTGAAGTAACAAACCCACTGAAGCGTAACTCTAAGTACCTTTAAATCAGCCAGCTCTCAAACCACTCATGATGCCAAACTCACCTTTGCTCAGGCGTTTCCTTACGAAATCTAAATCTCGTTTCAGCCTTAAACTGAACCATCCAAGAACAATTACACACAAAACTGAGGCGATAAGAAGCACTGATAGGAAGACCGAGGCGCAAACTCTACAGCATCCACAACGTCTTCTGAAACGTTCGAAATCAATTTACGAAATTCAGTCACGGAACGAAGAAAATGTAAAACCCACGCGTATAACTTCTTTCCAAAAAAACAGTGTTTTGAAGTTGAATTTTCTAACCTTGCAACATATGTTGATTTACCCGGTTTAATAATTCTCCTTTTGGGAAGTGAAAATTCTTGAAGGTCAGAGTCCGAATCGTCGTCTGGAACAAGCGTGCCATTTTTTCGTGACGAGAGCTTCATTTTGCTTTTAGGCTTTCCCATTCCAGGATTTCTCGACATTCATGTTGTTTCACAAGACTACATGGTAAAAGAAAGCCCCCAAAGAATCAGCTGTTACAAAGGAGTTGGCATTGAATCCATACTCAATGTCACCACTGATGACCCCGAAGTGACACATCGACGCGACATAAAGCTTGCAGAGTGAAGACTGGGTAAAACAAACTGCACATTGCATCATTCATTATAATGCATTAACAAAAAAAACTAAAAATCGCCTTTTATCAACTTTTTCCCAAGATTTCACATTAAATAGACCGATTTGGTTGTTTTATGCTGAAAAGTGAATTTTTCACAAAAAGCTTGGTACTTTGTTAAACTAAACACGTTATCCATTAACTGCACCATTCTGGTAATTATTGGGGTCTTGTGTTGAGATCAGTCTTCCACGAGAAGATAACAAAGAGTATTAATATCATTAGCGATGTTGGCAATGGGTAAGAGGCCGATTTGCGGCAGGTTTCTTTTGCAGGTCACAGGCCATTGTTTTACCAATACAGAGAGTATCCTAAACATTCATTAAAGCTAACCTTAGGCCTGATTAGGCCTAAACAAAAGTTCTTAGGCCTAATGTTAGCATTTGAAAACGGTTAGGGTTGCTTTCTGTATTGGTAAAACAATGACCTCTGACCTGTGACCTGCAAAAGAAACCAGCCAGCCGATTGTGTTTACATTGGCAGAATGATTTCTACATTGTCATAAATTAAACAAAAAGTACGCTTGGCAAGCAAACAAAATAATACATCGAAAGAGACTACTGCATTGGCCGAATTCATATCAGTGACGAAAAACCGTCTTGGAGGGGAAACTCGTCAATATACGGAAAACTCGTCTAATACGAATCCGGTTAAGGACAAGTTTCCCGTCTTAAATTTATCCGTCCATTTTTCCGTCTAAACCGACGGGAAACTAAGACGGGAAATTTGTCTGAAACGGGAAACCGTGTTTAAATTCACATCAGACGCGAATTTTGCGCTTCCACCCACGAAAACACTGGAACTAGAAAGCCAGCAACGTTTTCTGGGTAAAAATGGCGCCTCTTCGCGAGCTGGCTTGATCCCCCAAAGTTCCTTTCAGTTTTTCTGTCTTACTACATAGAACGGTTTTACTGCCCTTAAATTCATATCAGACGGTATTCTG
>BLFK01000767.1:945995-963278 GCA_014634185.1 Astreopora myriophthalma | reverse complement strand
CCCCCACCTTTTTAAATGCATTTCTCTGATGTTCTAGATACTAGACACTGAAAACCACTATGCAAAATTCAGAGTACAGGAGTTACCTCACTAGTTGCCCAGATGATAACAATAATAGAGGCGTGCCTTGAAAACTGGGTGGGTCAGATTCTTTAACTCCCTTATAATCATTTGTTGCATAAATTATGAAAAGTAACAACAAAATTGCGTCTCCAATTATATTGCCCACTGATTGGTCAATTTTAAATTGGAAATTTCCATCCTATATTGTCCTTGAATATAAGTCCCTTTAAAAGTCCTTTGAGAAATATCATTTCTGGCATTTATTTTCGGAGTTATACAGTAATAACTTATTTCACTTTAATGTTCAACATTAAATATTCATAGCTTCACTTAAATTTACATTTACATTCTTATGATTGTGTTTTCAATGCCATGGAATTTCTTTCTGATGTGTTAATTATAACATACTGTCAGGTTAAAACAAATTTTGCTTGCTTCATTCCTCAAGGGAGACCGCCAACGGAACGGATATAATTTAATTAGCCATTCACATTCATCAAACGAAGAAACAGTGTGCATGCTAGTGATAAAGTAAATAAGCTCGTTACGATTCTCTCATCTACGATCGAAAACAATTCGTGCGTGACCCTTAGTTCACAGTAAGCTTATACATGCAGCAATTTTCATTGTTAAGGATCTCAGTTTCAGACGAAATCTGACTTGCGAGGAAATTAAGCTGTAACTCGTTTCTTATGTTTACTAACGAAAGCCACACGAAGTTATCCGTTTTTCACTTTTTTCGCCTTCGAAAGTGAAGAATTTGTTCATAAGCTATGGTACAATACCTTGATCTCGGGCGTCTGAGGCGAGTTGGTGGTAAATCGAGAGGTTGAACACTGTTATCGGATTCGCTGCTTCTGTTCCCCCGATCTTCGTTTGAATCGTATGAAATCAACAACGATTCCTCTTTGCTGCGTTTTACCTTCTTTGGATTCATGGCAATTGAAACCCACGTCCTCTACATTTAAAAACTTAAAAAAAAAGAACTTTCTCTCTTGTCCTAAAAATCAAGCGACAGAATCCTGTGCTCATTTGAAGAATGCTTAAATATTGTTAATTTGACATCCACTGAAATAAGATCAGAGCGTCCTGTCAAGCACACGAAGTTTCTGCCGCATGACGTTTTTAGATGAAAAATTTCCTTCCTTAAGATTTGAACGAAGTGATCTTGACATTGGCAACTTGTACCTTGACTAGTACAAGACCAAACATTTGAGAAGGGACATCACATCCGTTAATAGTGTAAATTTATGGCTAGGCAAGCAGACACGACTTGAGCACAACAAATCTTTCTTTATGTGCTGCCGCGACATTTGCCACGAGCCGGGGTAGGGTAAGTAGAACAAAAAAAGTCTTGTTCCCCCAGCGACGGGAGACGGCAGTCAGAAGCTGGTAATGTACGGGACCGAGACGACATTTTCTGGCACGATTTTCATTTTAATAGTGACGAAACATACTATCTGCTTTCTAGAGTTTTTTTTTAATATATAGGTCGCCTGATTGAATATTCATTACCCTAGAAGGATTTTTAAAATCCAAAAAAAATATAAAAACTGATTGAATAAACAGTGTGAATGACAGCATTAAATATGGGTTTTACATTCCCTTTTAACTCTGGAGAATGTCCAACATAAGCAATACTCAAGCTCGTATCCCTTCACCATCGTACTAGAGTCGAAGCCCATCTTGAAAACTCTTCTTTGTTTCAAAACATCGTGTAAAATTAATCATTATTTTCCCATTTCTACCGGTCTTGAAATAGAAAGAAATTACTATTGGGAATTGTGGGTACCTGTGCAACACCCCCACCCACCCTGCCAGGGGAAATTATTCGACACCAGCTGAATGGTTTTGTGACTTCTTGGCAATGGGCCACAAGACTTGAAGGCAGTTGGGGTGAAATTTTGATTTCCATCCAAAAGGGCAAGGAATTTGTTTATAGAGGAACACGTAGCTTCTGCTCGACTGAAAAAAAAACTTCAGCCATGAAATGCTCACAAACACTGGCTCTTGCGACTGCTAAACTACAACAGCTAAAAAAAAAAACACCTGAGATTTCAACATCTCGACAGGTCTTTGAACGTTGGCGGGTCATGGTCTAATCTAAACGACAAAGGGAGTTGTTGGCTAAGGTAGGAGAAATTTGTTTATTATTTTACGTATTTCTTGTTTCGCTATCCAAGGGCTGTTACTTCTTTGTGAGACTGTTCAGCGCTGCTTGTGACACAGCTCGGAAAATTCGTGATCATGTGTTCAGTTTTTGAGGCAAATATAATTAACATCAAAGCAACCGACGAGGGGGGCGCTTTGCAAATGGTTCAGATCTCATAAACCTTAAATGTCCCCTTTGATGACTCGAGAAACATTTCGCAGAATAAGAATTAAAGGTTGTTATAGTTGTCAATGTTAGTCAAACTAGTAGCAAGCTTAACACGAGACTAGTGCCCAAAATTAATGTGAATTTTTTAATACACCCTACTGAGTAAACTCAGCAATTTTGGATATTTTGGAAATTCAGCTAAATCTTTCCAAGGCGGTACACAACATTCTAAAATCTTAAACGTTCTTCTTCTATTCAAAATACATGGAAAAAATGTCCCAGCAACCCCATGATCATGGGAGAATTTTCATCTGGCAATTTTATGAGCTTTTCTTTCTAAATTGGAGCAGAATTTTGCGTTTTTAGAAGCATAAAATCATCTACTATTGACAATTAAGCTCAAGTATGTAATGATTTTAGGCTCATGATGCAGTGACTTAAGCACAAGAAGTGTTTGACGAACATTAATGATGATGATGAAATCACTCTAAAAGAAAATTCTATACAACTCTTTGACAAAACCGAGATGTTTTAAGATAACTATGCACCATGAATAATAAACGACCCCTGATAAAACTGGCCTGAAAAATTTCGAATGATCTTTAGGATTTCACAGTTTTGATTCTGGGTACAAAATCTTTCTTAGTTGTGATTTCTTTGCAAAACAACAAACAGACAAACAAACAAACAAAGCCTCCTGTCACCTCTCAAACCCTTACACACCTCTTTTTATTCCATAGAGGCCTAATCCTTGCATGCACAAAAAGTGCCTGTCATTGTGTCATGATCCATGAAGGGTAGCAAGTGTAGCATTTAATATCAGTTTTAGCAAATTCTTGAGTAGGTAGAAAGTGCGCAGTCTGTAGTTAGAAATGTATTAAGTTTCAGGCATAAAATTACATTGTTGCAATCTGGTTAATGGACAAAGGACTGTATAATTATTGTAAACTGTCTTTGTGGATTGTTATTTTGGTGAAAGGCACCAAGTTAAAAGTCCTGCCTCGTTGCTTTCTTGAGTCCAAGTGTCAGAAATTTGCGATGCATATGTCAGCTTTGTTTTTCATTCATGTGATAAATATACATCGCTTGCTGGCCAGGAGGTCTGTATGGTGAAAATATGTGACTGAGAGCAGTGGTGACACCTTTTCGCTATATGGACTGACCCTAAGCCAGTAAATAACTTATTTATTCTTAGCTCTCTCATTAAAATCACTTTTATAATAATTGTTGACCTTTTCCACACATATAATTGTGCTTAGCAAAGGCAGTAAACAACTACAAACTGAACCTATTTTTATCGAATACTGTTTCTTCTCTAATAAAAATCTTTTTTGAAACTAGCTTTTGGATGTAAATAGGTTCAGTGTCCAAGGGGGTGGGGACTCACAGGAGTGTTGTTGTGCCAGTGGGAAGAGATAGCAAAATCTGTAATGTGCTAAGAACCAATCAGATTGTAGGATTTATTACCATGCCCTCTTGGAAAAATAAACATGTAATACTATATTATCATATGTTTTGATCTTTTCCCTTTTTATTCCCTGCTTTCATCCTTTTTTTTTTTAATTTTTCTATTTTAGTTTTTCCCCACACTTTTTGGCATTTATCAGTTGTTTCAGACGAACATATGCTGAGGTTTGAACTCTCACTCCCGTGCCTGGGTAGCCGTAAAGTTACCACCAGCTGCACCACACCAACACTTTAAAGATGATGCTTTAGATGCACAAGGTTATTAAATAATGATATTCCAAACGTTTGGCAACTGTGCAGTATAATAATGCACTGTAACACCAACACTAATGACAGACAATAAATAAGACACACAGAAATTACCAATCAAGCTAGGTTTAAATAATTTTTACATGAAATACATGTCACAAAGTCAACCATTCAGCTTTTCATCCATCTAACTAACAGAGCACAGTCATCAGTTCCATAATGTGACAACCTGATACTTTACAATTAAGACATTCCCCACATTCAATCATGCATGTGTCACATGTGTAAAACAATATGATCACACTCTCCAAGACCTTACACGTGACCCTTAGCTATGAAACTGAAAGACTTGGATTAAATTTGGCTGAATACAGTGGCTTTGCGCCCTATATATCATGTTTAGTTTCCTTCAGGTATGCTACCTAATTCTTCGTATAATGTGATTATTGTTACTAATATAGTTTGGCCATTTTGGGATTTTTTGATCAAATAGAGCACGCCAATAATTATAAGTATATGTAGTTTGCTAAGCAAGTGTAGATTTCTGTCCATTCGCAATTACTGGTATGTCAGCTTCACTATGCCTTTAGTCAGCCACCCAAGTTGTTATTGTTATGTCATTTAGATTGGTTCATCTGCATAAGAGCTCAAGTCAACAACTGACTCTAATTCAGGTGTCACAGATCATAGAAACATCTGTTTATAAAACTGGCTTGACAAATTATACAGCGGGACCTAATTACCTTCACACTCCACATTATCTCCTGATGGCAGATGTATTATTTTCAGTTATTTCCTACAAAAATAACCCGGAGATATCTAACTTGGTTGTCTCAAGCTACCCTGAAAAAGTTTACAATTCCCCTTGACTTAATGTTGGACTTCAATTTAACCCTACTACCCTGAATTGTGATAAAAGTAGCTAGGAAGCAGAAACAATCCCAACCTTGGAACAAGAGTTGCATTGAAACAGGTAATCTAGAGACAGTCAGTGGTGCTTAAACATTCTCACTCCCAGTTTTTGGCAGGATGACAGTCTTTCTAGATCAGGCAGCCGTTTTTACATTTTTTCTTACCTGCTGCCATGTGTGAATGCTTGCTTTGCTTGTAACACTCTTGGTCACCTCCTCCCTCTGATAGGTAGCAAATATGTGTGGGAGTTTGTTGCAGTTGCAGCATAGAGTGAAAGAACATTTGCAAAGCAAATGTGCCAAGCTAGAAAACTAGAGAAGATAAAGTTTATTACTTTATCGTATTTATTACCATCCACCGCAATTCATCACAGGAATGGCTTGACTAAAAAGTGAATAAGAATTATATATATATTATGCTTCCTCCTTCTATCACAATTCAGGGTAGTAGGGTTAAATTAAAGTCCAACATTACGTCAGTATTTATATTATAAATAAACAAAGATGTGGACCTACTATCTACATGACTGATATTATTATCAAGCTTTATTGAACATCACTAATAAATTAGGTATAGCCAAAAAGGCAGTAAAATGAATAAAAGAATAAAAGAGAATTAAGATAAGTTGTGCATTAGGTAATTTGTGTTGATGCGAACTACAAGTAAAAGTACAAAAGTTAATGTTATAAAAATTAAGTTGGAATGTTTATTTTTGATAAGGTAGGCTTCCTTCACAATATTGATATTCACAACCAGGTTCTAGTTTTTTTTCTTTGTGCATTCCAGCCATGGGCAATTTCCTAATAAAAATATAATGGCACTATTTTAGAAGGTGTACTAAAATATTAAAAAATAAAAAATGCTACATATATATAATTATATTTAATACAGGATGCTTCACAAAAACCTTAGTGGTTAATTTAACTCATTCAAATCTTCATATTTCATAATACACCAAGAACCACATAAACTGCTTTTACACGTGAAACTATCAATGTTGCTGCAAAAAAGTGCTTGCTACATACCAGTGCTTTGACAGTTAATGCATATGGCAAATTTCATTGTTTTCCAGAGAAAGTCTCATCATTCACCCGGTAGAAACTATTTTATGTACCTGAATTTAAAAATTGTTTTAAGCATTGGCACCTTTCTTAACTCTGTATTGTTTTTTCAATGTTTTGTATTTATACCATTTCATTAACACCTATCAGCTATTTATATTCAGATTGCATCTCCTGTAACACCAATGCACTCTAGAATGCAGACGTTCCTGCCAAAACATGTCTGTAACATTTAAAATCATTGTTTATATATATTTGTTATTCAAATGGATGTAACCGAGCAGCTGACTGAAAAGCATGAATGGGAAAACACAGTAGAAGTAATTAAAATGTCACGGCCTATAATGCAAATTCACACAGAACTGTTTTCTTTCACTCTGAATTACAATTTAAAGACAAATCATCTAATCCATGGATGGGTTCAGACTTGAAACTCCCTTGATGAAGTACAGCACATTATACAATAAAGTCGAGATCATCATTAATTTCACTTATCATTGTGACATTTCAAGCTCTTCCCTTTATTGGTGTGTGCCTGGGCCTTGAATTTTACTTCTTTGTTAGGGTTTTGGGTCTGAATTGTTTTTTAATGATTTATCTCCTTAAGGAGTTTTAAGCCTGTGTTAACCCAAGGTTTGATTGAAATTCTGCTCCGAGATAAATTGCTGAACAAATAGGATTAGTTTCTGCTGATAGAGACATGAACCTCAAGTGTGCAATGCTATTATGAAAAAAAAATTCAATGACAAACAAACATAGAAGAATATAGGAGTTCCATGTTTAAAAGAGAGAGAGATTCGAACTACAATTTTACAATATAGAGAGATTATTTCCAAAGTACTTAAAATAATAGTGTCTTGCAATACTAGACATCCCATAGAGCTAATCATTTTTTTATTGAAAAATAAGAATATAAAAAGGCAGTTCATTAACAAAATAAGGGGGCAGGTGTTTCCAGATGTTTTGTAATAAGGCTCAAATGTTCTTGTTTAACTGATATGACTTCTTTAATACAAATACGGATTTTGTTTAGAGCCCCTAAGAATGTGTTGTTCAAAGTGTTTTTCTTGGCTTTTCAATCTATTCATTAACATGTAATTATGAACAATGCCCAATTTACATGAAGATTGCGACAAAGGAGCAACCTAACCACAGCTTGTTTTTTCGCTATAAAGAAAGCATTTATAGGTGTGGGCTTGCTTTGTTTACTTTTTCTGGGTTAAAAGGAGCTTTCAGACAGCCTTGTGTTACATGAAAGACAGATTGATGGTAAAAGATCAGTGTACAAAGTTCTCTGAGTATTATTGTAACTTAAATATTCCCTTTTGGGAAAAGATATCTTCGCTTTTCAGTAGAGTTGTTTTGGAGTCAGTAAAAGCAGCTTAAATGATAAAGCTAATTAAAGGGATGGGGATTTATCAGGAGAACATTTTATGAGACAAAATAACATTTTACCTAAACCCTTCTGAACTTAAACCTCCCTCTCTTCAGTTAAAGCCAAAAGAAAGAAAACAGAACTTTTTGAAAACCTTCATTCATAGACGAAATGTTTGCAGCAACATAATGAGATGGTAGGTTTGACTTACTCATTAGTGGCTTGACGCTATTTGTTGCCCATCTTAGAAATTTATGTTTAATTTGTCACTCAAAGAACTCAACGTTTGGTGTCAGAAAGTTATGCTACACTTGAACAGAACTGGTGTCTATAAGATTAATGAGTTTGCAGCCAAGCCTATGATATCAATTTGGTGACAGTGGGTTTAAAGTAATACAACTCTTTCTGAGACAACTTCTAAGTTAAGGTGAGTGTGAAAAGCAAGTACCAGAAAGTGTTACTGACAGAATCAGTAAAACTGTTGTACGTTTTACAGATAAGTTTGTTGGTTTCTCTACTCTGCTTCGAGAAGTTTTTCTCCGGGTTCTCCGGTTTTCCCCTCTCCACAGAAACCAACATTTGATTTGTTCTGATTGCAGTTGATTTGTATTCTTCCCAATTAGTAGAGCACTCGTGCTCGGCTAGAGAACCTGAGACTTAAATAAAGTGATTATTATGGCAGCAGGTACGCATGAATGCCTAAGGTAGCTACAGTGATTGGGTGTGAAATCATGTGATCCATCGCTGGAAATGTCTTTAAGAAAATAAATAAAAATAAAAAAACCTGACTAGCTCTTAAAAACCTACTTAAATCTTAATTAAATCTATCTAGATTCAAATAATCGAAAATTATAAATCCTAAAATCCTACAAATGTAGTTTATAAAAACTAGATAATCCTTGCTTTTTTTTCCCTAAAATATTAATTATAATTTCTATCCCTGATGAGTAATGTCTAAAATTTAGTATTAGTTTTTTTTAAATGTTTGGTAGACTCAATATAAAATGTCAAAAGTGTCCCTAAGTGACTAAGTACCATAAAATGAAACCATATAACTATAAACAAAATAGGAATAGATTAAAAACTGTTTCAAACATATCTTAAGTGTAATTGTTCAGTTCTGTGCTCATTGTTCATTGTTCATGATCAGGGTATTTGTTAGCATGGCCTTCTGCATCTTTCTTAGTACTATTTTACTTCTCTCTCTGACGAGACTTTGTACGGACTCCCTTACTTCTTCCGAGTACCCGCCCAATACGTCCATGATAATGCTGTGTGATTTTATAGCCTGGATACTGCTTCTTTAACTCCAATCGCAATGGTCCCTACTTCCTTGTTTTCTCTTCTGCTTTAACTACACGATCATCGATCCACGGGCAGCTCATCTCTATTAGAATAATTTTCTCTTCTTTCTTGTCAATGATTCGCACATCAATCCGGTTTGCTCATACTTGTCTTTTCAGCAAACAGAGGGACATCCCGCAAGGCTCTCACTTGATCATCCTCATAGACTTGTTTTGGCTTCACTGGCTTGTACCATGCGTAGTCTTCCCTGGGTACTAACTTATAGTTGGCAAGAATCTCGAAGAACAAGATTCTGAGCACATTATTATGTCTCTCCACGTACTATGATTGCACTAGTGCACCACATCCAGCGAGGACATGTGTGACACTCTCTGGTTCTTTTCCACACATTCGACAGTTGTAGTCATGGGTGTTCAGCATTTTGACTTTCTTTGCCAGGTACAGCTTTATTGGTAGCAACTGTTGATATAACTCTTGCAGTCCGGTCATGATGTGCATTGGTGCTGTCTTCCATTCATGCATCCAACTGAAACAGGCTTTATTAAGATCATCATCTTTCCATCTGTTGACAAACAGTTTGCCTTCCCACTTCTGGTCCTCAACCTCTTTCGTTAACATGTTGACTTGTTCTTGCTTAAGGACTTTCTTGATCTGCTTGTTTGGAATCTCTTCACCTTCCACAACACAGCACACTGGGCAAGGGTAGGATAACTTCAACTCCAGATTCAATTCTCTTGCATACTCTACTGCATCTTTGCCTAAGGAGTGATGGCCTCGCTCGGATACTCTCTCGTCAAAATCTCGTACGGTTGCTATCATTGGGTCAGGGTTCTCATAAACCTTCAAAGCTGCCTTGATCTTGATCAGCTTGTATTCCAACTCCACCGATCGGAGGCCTCTTCTGCCTATACTTCTTGGCAGATAAAGCACTGCATTTCAACTTGTAGGGTGCTGACCACCATTTTCAGTAATAATCTTTCTCGTTTCCCGATCAATTTGTCGAAGCTCAGCTAGTGGCCAGGCGTGCGTTTCTCGAAACTCCCGAAACTTTTCGGGTGCCTTTCCGGTGACATAATTTCCTTCGTATCTTAAAAACGAAGACGTTTCCAGGCATGAAATTTTGTAAAACATTTGCCCTTCCCTATCTTGAAAACATAGCAAAACACCAGCTTTTTAGAATAAGTGGATCGCTGTTTTAGAAATGGCTTTTCGGGCCTGAAAAGTTTACGGCACTTTCGAGAAACGGGCCCCAGGTCTGGGTCCACATGAGATACGATAACGTAGGTAGTGCAAACTGATTGGATGCGTTGACTTTATTCCAATCAGAGAGAGGACTGGACCATATGACAGATATCTTCTGAAGATATATCTTCGCTGCCTGTTGTAAGGCCAGCTTGTCATCTTGTTTCAGGTTTTCTAGTACTCCAAGGAACTTGTATCGTTCACCCTCATTCAGACTTGCTATCTCTGTTGAGTGGTCTAGTTTCACTTTTGATCCATCACATACTTGTTTGCCACGCTTCACGTTGATGATGGAAAACTTCTTTGGGTTGAATTCTAAGCCGATGTCTCTCATTGCAGCTTCAGTAGTTGTCAGCACTCTGTGTAACTTACTTTCAGAAGCAGCAAACACTTTAAGGTCATCTATGTACAGAAGGTCTGTGATCTTAGTGTAGATAGGC
Source organism: Astreopora myriophthalma (assembly GCA_014634185.1). Lineage (NCBI taxonomy): Eukaryota > Metazoa > Cnidaria > Anthozoa > Scleractinia > Acroporidae > Astreopora > Astreopora myriophthalma. Next base: position 952,844 of record BLFK01000767.1, on the reverse strand, counting down.
TTACTTAGCTTGTATCCCTCAGTCGCTTTGAGCATCCATGCCACGGGGTTTAAACATAAGGTAAATAGTCGCGGGCACAAAGCATCACCCTGAGGTAGTCCTCTTTCAAATCGGATCTTCTCTGACCTTTCCAGGCCATTCTTTGTCTTTGCCACAATTCTGGTATTCCACGAGGAATACAAATTCTTTACACATGCATCTATCCAGCTTGGGAACTTGTGAAGGGCCATCATGGTACTTAACCACTTATGATCAACCGAATCATAAGCCTTCTTTACATCTATCCATGCCATACTAATTTTACGCTTTCCTCTTACACAATCCTGTATCACCATCCTGCTAATCAGTAAATTATCAGTAGTACCGCTACATCCACTCTTGGCTCCTCTCTGTTGACTCTCCATCAAGTTGTTCCTGTCTAAATGGTGGTTGATAGGTGCAAGCAGGCAAGCAGTAAACCAATTGTACATGGTGTTGAGACTGCTAAACTCCCCAGGTTTAGGGATGAGTGTTGTTTTTCCCTGGGTGAACCATGATGGATATTCTGGTGAATGACAGATGGCTAGGAAGATTCTTACAATCTCCTCCTGAACTACATAAGCATGCTTCCACCAATAATTAACTATCCTGTCAGGGCCAGGGGCGCTCCAATTACGTTTCTTACGTATTACATCTGCTACTTGGCTTGTCATTAGTTCCCATTGCCACGTACTTTCTTCATCAGGTATTCTCTGATCTAATGCATCTTCAATATCTTATCAGCCATTCAGGATTAGCATTCCCAGTCCCACTCTTCTCCCATTATTATTATTATTATTATTGCAGTAAAAAACGTCTGTATGCCATATACAATAAAAGCAACACGAGGCACCGCAGCGTAGCCCATGAGCTAATCAGTGAATAAAATAGAAACAATCTAAAATTACCGCTAAAAACTGAAATTCATTATAATACCTATTAAAACTGTTAATGTATATCTGTATGAGATTGTCCTTCTTTTCAAAGTTCGCCTACTAGTTAAGTTATCACTTTAAAAGTGCGAGCAATATTTAGAGTTATATATAGTTATTATTATTATTATTATTTTTATTATCATTATTATTAAGTACAGACCTTTATGTTGGTGCCTTCCTGATGTCCGAATCAAACACTGATTTGAACCTAAGAAGCCTCCTCACTTGTCTTCGTTCTCATTTCAAACACCTAATATATGTTTTCAAATGATTGTGGGATATTTTTTAAGATAAGAAATTTGTACTGCCGAATCTAATGTGTTCTATCAACAAAAATCGTTATTGCTCTTGTTAATATGCAGCTGATGCCAAGATTAAAAAATGCATACAGGATATATGGAGGTCTGCGACTAGAGCTAAATAATGTTAAGTGTTGAGGAAGTCTTTTTAATGTTTGCAAAAAATAGACATTAAACAAAAACAAAAAAGAGTTGAAAGAACGTTTGCATTAACGTTTTAAGTTGGTAGTCCGGGATAAAATGTATTGAATTAGCTATAAATCTTTGTTCTGACATCAACAGTTGTTGTGTTTAATGTCTTCGGTTGGTTTGAAAGGTTTTGTATCATTTTCAACGGACTGTCCTTTTTTCCTTGACAAATACACTGTACTTAGCATTTGTATGTTGTTACGCCCATTCTTTTTTAGACCAAATATCTTTTCCTGTGTAACTATTTTCATTATTTCATTATGTTTTCTTAACCACTTTGTGGTACGCCTCGGAAGTGTCCATCTTTAAAACAGAAAGGAAATGACAACACTAATGATATGCCTTTTGTTTTTGTTTTTTTTTTGTTTTTGTTTTAAACCTATTTATTGTATCACTGCACACACCCATATCCTGCTGGGGAGAGCTATTGTCTTGTAGTTACTTCAAAAGGTAGATGTTTTTGTTTTTTGTAGAGGAAACGTTTGTGGTTAAAGGAACTAGAACACTGTTTAACTGGAGCACTTATGATAAACAAATAAAGATTGCATAAGAATCAGGTAGAACCTTATGTCGAAAAATGTTACGGCCGTGCACATGAGGTTTCACGGAACCACCCTCTTGATAGTAATCCAAGATTTGTGGTTAGTGAAAAACTAAGATCATACTTTGCTGTTACGTTTGTAAAGTTTGAGTTGTGCCTTATTTGGTCAAAGCTGAGATTGATCGTGGCCTTTGCAATCCATCTCATCAGCAGTTAAAATCCCACTTCCTGTTATTCAACGTTCTGACATCTCGGTTCGTACGTAATCTAACTGCCCAATGTTTTGCGCACATCACATGTTTACTTTGCCTTATAAGGCGTATTAACTTCACTGTGCGTTAAATGCGGTCATTGTGCTGATCTGGGGTAAATCAGCCGTGTGGCTAAAAGCGTTTGTGAAAACGGAAATGTGAGATTTTGTTGTTAAGTTTAGGTCCCTTTTAGGAGAGTAAGGGTCATGTCCCCACCCACAATATCACGAGACTTTGTGCTATAGTAACTTCCTGTACTCAGTCTAGAGAGGACGATACGTGACAGCTCGTTCCTAGGAGGCACAAGTTTTCTTAAGGCAATTATCCGTAAGCCGTGCTCCTCTCAAAGGTTACTTATTGTTTTGGAAGCTGGAATGACCAGCTATGTAAAATCAATTACCGGTGAAGTGGACTCGTGGCTTTTGCGGGAGAATTGAGATCGTCATCGCTAATGTTTTACGGGCGGTTATAATACGAGACGTGATGCGTTTGATGCCCCTTGAGGTGCTACTGAACTCTGAAAAATTGATTACGTTAATTAAATATTGATTGATATGTATGTCACCCACTGAACAGCAGTGTCAATGTCGTTAAGAAAACTACAATAGGATGAAAGGATGAGAATGGGGAGTTTGGAATCTTATCGCGATTAATTGTTTAAAACTGTGATTCTTTACAAGTAGGATATGTTCCTGACATTAGAATTATTTTTTTTTTACAAGTGTTTACAAAACGGGGATGGGTGAAAAATTGTTCTCAACGTCGATACTACCACTTGTTTATGGAAGCTATTGTTGCGTCACTTCCTATTGGGCGAAAGCACTTTCTTTCTTTTCAGGAAAAGTTATTGGTCGCTTTCTGTGTACTTGTTCAAGCGCGTTTTCGTTTTAGTAGCATGTTGCAACAGTTGATGGATTGCACGCGTCTCGGTCGGTGTTGATTTCGTGATGTACAGGCCACGAACGCGAAAGAAGCTAAGGAGATATTAAAGTTTTAACCCTGGGATCATTCTGATAACTGACGCGGAATTTCAACGTTTTAAATTCAACCGCAATGCGTCTTGCTACGACCGTATGGCGCCTTGTACCTATAGCTGTCTATCAAAAAACTTGCAGAAAGTTGTAACGTCTTCTGCTTTAATTGTGGTCGGAAGAAATTCCATGCGGTCCTAACTTAAAATTATTTACCAACGAGTGTTCGGTCGCTGTCTGTTTTGTGTTTCATAGAATTCTCTTCACCTTCGAGTTAATCTTGTGACTGATGTTACTAAAGCTGATTCAGTGACAGGCTGCTAAATCAGCTGAAGGATCATAACACAAAGCATGCTTTCAGTTTCGAGCAATAACCATCCGAAAAGAAACCTTTCTTTGCAATGACACCGTGATTAATTGTATAATGGTGCTGTAGTGTACTACGGAAGTTGACATGAGAATACTGTGACTTTTGCAGAAAAGCTCGTAAAAGCTTGACACTTCGGTTTTATTTCAAATCCTCTACGTTCTAGCTAAACCGATTGATGTTTGAATTCTCCGCAAAGCGGCGCCGTGAAACCTCAGTTTTTCAATGGTCAACACTTGACAGCTTTTGTTGTCTTTAGTCATTCACCTGCTCGCTGATTGGCTAAATATTTTGTGATAGACAAAGGATTTGTGTTTTTGACACGCATGACACGAAGTAAACAGTGAGCGTAGATTGGAGAAAAAACTCTATCATGTCCTCAGATGGGGTTCAGTGAGCGGGAGAAACCAGTGGGCACAATGGTTAGCGGCGAGAGTACGTCTCTTGTGGACTTTGTAAAAATGAATAACCCCGGATTATTTGATTTCCAGGACGAAATACATTCGTTCATCGAGGCATTGCTACCTCACGTAAAGGCCTTTGCCTATACGTGGTTTAATTTGCAAGCGAGAAAGCGAAAGCATTACAAGAAGCATGAAGTGCGAATGACTCCAGAGGAAGAGCGGAGATGCAAGGAAGAACTTGACGCTGAAGCCCCTGAGGTGAAGCAGAAGTGGGCTTCAAGGCTGCTCGCCAAGCTGCGAAAGGATATTCGCCAAGAGTGCAGGGAAGACTTCGTGTTGTCCGTCGTTGGAAACAAACTTGGGTCGTCCTGCCGTTGCGTCATTTCCAACCCAGATCAGAAGGGGAAAATGAGGCGCATAGACTGCTTGCGCCAAGCGGATAAGGTATGGAGACTAGACCTGGTGATGGTCATTCTGTTCCGAGGGATCCCTCTAGAAAGCACGGATGGTGAACGTCTTGGCAAGTCTCATCACTGTCAAAGTCAAACTCTCTGCGTTCTGCCCAACCATATCACAGTGACTGTAAGAGAGCTGGATCTATTCCTAGCAAACTTCATGTGCAACCGAGGTAGGTATCTAACAGCTGAGAGCTTTATTTTTAAGTAAAGAGCTCATTTGACCTGATGCTCAGATGCCAAGACACAAGAACAACGAACGTGAATTTCTCTACATACGTACCCGGCTACTATCAACAAGTTGGAGGTGCTATGTCTCTCCTTAATAATTAAAACAGAAAAGTGTTTAAGTTCCCTGGGTGTGTAATTTAATCATTTTATTGCTCGAATGAAATCAACTTTGTCAGCTATCAGGGGGCCATTTTCTTGTAATCCACCATACGGAGTAATTTGTTGTCGTTTTATTCTCAGAGCACAAGCAGGATTCCAACAGTCCCGTGAGAAGTACCAACGATCCGGATCCTCATCCAAGTAAGCATAAATTTTTAATATCGTCTTTGTAGAACCTGTTCACAAATGTATTCACGATCTAAAATACATATATTGCATGTACGATGTTAGTTTACAACGATTACAGCGAGCCAGAGCGTTATTTTCAAGCGCAAATGTTATGTTGTTTTGTTATGACACGTGCGTGCATTTTAACTATCCAAATTAATTCGCTCATAACGCTTTTGTTTTCGTTCTCATTGCGCTCTCCGCCAGTATTACCACGTTTCATTGTTTTTGAAATGAAAGCTAAGGACCGTATTTGCGTTTGCTGAGCTCATCGTAGAATAAAATTAGCCCCTGCGGGCTCCACGTGCAAGCTTGGTAAATCGATGGTATTATGCACGCAAAAGTCTTTTAGCTATCAAGTAACTCCTGTAAGACTTCCTTTAAGCGAAGAAATAAATTCCAGCGCGTGTCGTGAGCAAGTACTGCTCGATTACCTCAAGCAATTTCACCGTTCTGTAAACATTTAGACTTTGTTCTTTGGTTAACACCGATCGTGCGTATGTTAGAAAGCAGGTCAGTTTCAAATTTCCCCTTCAGTTTTTTCGCGGGACTATGTTTCTGCTGGAACTCAAGTTTCAGAGACGTGCATACTATGTCATTTGTATATTACACTTTTTGTTTGTGCAGTAACGTGGTCATTAGACAATGGGTGTTTCGTGCGTTTACTGTTGTGTTTCACGGCTTGAAATCCTCTGCATCTTTGCAAATTACGCCTTTTATGTATTGTTAAGAGGAATAAAGCGGCAGGAGTTGCGTCCTTTTTGGTGTTTAGCACAGTCCACTTGACAGCTCTAACGTGTTTATACATATTAATGTTACTTTCCCTCTAGGTCGAATCAATACATGCAGTTATCATTTCAAGCCACTTGTATCATTTGAAGTCGTTATTGTTAGTACAATAAACTGCACTGCAAAACACGTTTTTCATTTAATATTTTTCATCCTAAAAATTTCGTGTGTAGCATACGCTAATTGATTTTGAGGCCCTTAGCAAGGCGAAATCTAGATCATTCGTCATCATTGTTTTTGCAAATAACGCTTGCGCGGCATATGAACCAGATGCGAATGTTTTTATCGGTTCATCGCGATGCGAGTTCATGACATTGGCTGATTTAGTGTGGGTGTAAAAGGAAATAGGGCCCTTCATTATCGTGCGTACCAACGATTACGTTAAAAAACACACAAGTGTACAATATACCAAGTTGTGTACAATCTTCGGACTGTTAAGCTAAGACACATCGCTGATGATACATGAGGTATGAAGGGGAAGCTTTCCACATAGGTTTGTGCTAAAAAAAAACTACGTTCGATGTCGGAGTTTTGCTATGTGGTTTTGCTTAACGTGACCGAGCTACCCGATCCATCCTTAGTGTGGGCTAATTTAAGTGAAATTCAACTCGTTAGGTCATGACGTTGATTTTCATGTGAGAGCAGAACAGATTTTCCGTAGATGTAATGGATGCCCTTTTCTTATAATATAGTCATTTTTTGTTACAAAATTCAAGGGATTAAACCAGGCATGACATTTGCACTAAAATCGATCATGACTGACGGAAGATGTAATAATTGATATAATTGTTGACAACTATTGTTCTGTTGACCAGTTGACAAGTTATTGTCTTGTAAAATGTCATTAGTTTGTGGCCTACAATAGGATGATACTATGAAACAATAGATGACGCTGCTGGCAAAGCCAAGGTCAGGTTGTTGATGTTTTGGACATTGTTGTTACAACTTTAATGTAACATTACTTGTTTGAATGCAAGTTCATCAGAACTCCGCATGGCTTTGAGAGAACTTGTCTTTTTGCATTTGAATGCAAGCCTGATTGAGTAGTTTTTTTTTTTTTTTTTTTTTTTTG